>PVJC01039606.1:0-16184 GCA_004026665.1 Murina feae | reverse complement strand
CCCCCACCCGTCCATCGGCCCCACCCACCTCACACACCCCTGCCCGTCACCTGCCCCAGATGTCCCGCTCACCTTGCCGCTTGCACTGCACCTGCCTCCGCAGTTCTGCTGCCGGCCTCCATCTTGGCTGAGTTAATTTGCATTCAGCCACTCTGATTGGCTGGTGGGCGTGGTTTAAGCATCCCGTAGAAACGGTCAATTTCAATATTATGCTTTTATTAGATACTCATAGCCCATAGACACAGACAATAGTGCAGTGAAGGGCTGAGGTGGGGCAAGAGGCAGATGGAGGGGGGCACCAGAGGGAAAAGGGACATCTGTAGTACTCTCAAAAATTTTTGAAAAGCCTATGCATCTCATGTGCATACATGTATATATATGGTTTTTTCCACACAGACACCAAAGGGGCTAAAGGATGCATACCAAATTGTTAACCCTGTCTGGAAAGTGGAGTGTGAAGGGAACTGGGAATAAAAAGAACTGTTACTTTTGCTTCACCTCCTTCTGTATATTTTAGGTTATGTTTGAATTTTTTATATGTATAATTTATATCCAGGTTTGTGTATCCAAAGTCAGTGCAAGGCAAGCACAACAGATCATCTTCACATTGTGTACCTATCAGTCACACTCAGTTGAGTTGTCTTCTTGCCAATTATAAAAGCTGCACACAGCACAATAACCAACTCTTAAGAGGACCCTGATGCATTTACCAGTAGCAAAGTTCTGATCCAGAATCTATTCCCTTTGTGATGTGCTGGCTGCATTCCTGGACCTCACCAGTGCCTTTATTTGTTCCTTCAGTATTATCTTCCAAAAGAGAAACACTAAAAAATGGAATCTATTGTGGGTTCAAGTCTATGGCCATAAACATCAGACAAGGCTATTGTTTTGTAGACCTCTGGCTATTTTTTTTTAAGAGATGGTTCACAACACATTTTCTGTCTTCTAGGCGGCCTATAACTTGACTTTTTTGATTCAGTTTTTACTTTTCTATCTATTCTGTGCATCATTTTGTTGTACTTGTAGAACTGTGTGTAAGTACAGTGCATTCATGTTTTAAACTGGTATATAATCTTGGTCCTCCTTAGGCTTTTATCTTTAGCCAATTACCCCACCATCATTCACCAAAACAGTTTACAAACTACCATTTCCCCGAAAGTAAGACATCCCCTGAAAATAAGACCTAGTTCTTACCTCTTGCTGAAATATAAGGCATCCCCCTGAAAATAAGACCTCCCCAATAATAAGGCCTCCCCCAAACATAAGGCCTCCTCTATAATAAGGCCCCCTAAAGCTACCGCAAATCTGGACTCTGGGCCGTTGCGGTGGGTGCCACTGCGCAGCTCACTGTTGGCTGCAGTGTAGCCGGAGCAGACAGGAAGTGCGAGGTCTCTTTTAACCAGAGAGCCCACGCTGCTGCCAGGACAAGCTGCCACCTGCTGCTCGTTCTGCCGTGACGGAGTCTGGCTGACTCACAATTAGACAGTGAGTCGTGCAGGACAGGAGTCGGGCACATTGTGTGGACACACAGGTAATAAATTTACTTTTTTTTGGTTCAACAATAAATGTGTACTGTATTCTTCTTTATGGAAAAATAAGACATTCCCTGAAAATAAGACCTAGCGCATCTTTGGGAGCAAAAATTAATATAAGACACTGTCTTATTTTCAGGGAAACAGGGTATCACATAACTTCTGTGTGAATTCAGGATGCTGAGCATTGCTCAGTTGGGTAAGTCTCTTGTCCAGGTTTCTTATTAAAAGTTAAATATAGTCAAATAAGTGACTTAAACTGAGCCTATTTTCAATCATGCTTTATGCTACTTTTAGTTTATAAATTAAGAAGGAAATCAACTTTCATATAACTGCTTGATACTATCCATGAATTTCTCTTGGCAACTGCCAAGGATTCAGACTTACTGAAGAATTATCAAAACACTACAAGCTAATACTATTCACCATAAATACATGCTAAGAAGATGAGTCCTGAGTCCTGGATGCTAGTCCTAGTTCTTCCATTAAATTTAGGTGGTAAATTATTTAAACTCTTCGGGCCTCCATTTCCTCATCTATGAAATGTAAGATTTGAGCTAGATGCCCTATAAATCCCTTTTAGTCCTAATACTCCTTTTTTTTTAACATATTAAATATTCTGCCAAATGGAAACCAGTATACATTTAGTATTTGTTTTGCAGAATCCAGAGTAAATCATAAATAGCATCTTATTAATATTCATAGTAATAAAAAAGGTACTCTCTTTATATGTAATATTTGAGCTATAAGTTGGGACAGCAACCTGGAAAAGGTCATAAACTGGCCTAATGAGAACAATGACTAATTTTTGACAGTCGTTGCCGTATTCTATTCCACTATACTTAGTTGCTACTTTTGTTATACTCAAAAAGCAATGTGTTCTAATCCATCTCATCCCCTATCAGTCAATTTGCTCTTGAATGTACTCAAAGCTCACCTGCTCAATTCCTTTCTACCCTTCCTTCCTTCTTTCCTTCCTTCTTTCCTTCCTTCTTCCCTTCCTTCCTTCCTTCCTTCCTTCCTTCCTTCCTTCCTTCCTTCCTTTTTCAAAAAAAATATGTTTTTATTGATTTTTTACAGAGAGGAAGGGAGAAGGATAGAGAGCTAGAAACATCAATGAGAGAGAAACATTGATCAGCTGCTTCCTGCACACCCCCTACTGGGGATGTGCCCACAACCAAGGTACATGCCCTTGACCAGAATCAAACCTGGGACCCTTCAGTTTGCAGTCCAACACTCGATCCACTGAGCCAAACAGATTAGGGCTCTTTCTCTTTTTTAAAATTTATTTCAGAGAGGAAGAGAGACAGAAATGATAGTGAGAGAGAATCATTGATTGGCTGCCTTCTGACTGCCCCCTACTGGGGATAGAGCCTGAAGCCCAGGCATGTGCCCTTGACTAGAATTGAACCCGGGACCTTGCAGTCCTCAGGCTGATGCTCTATCCAATGAGCCAAACCAGCTAGGGCCCCTACTCAATTTCTTACTGTTGTAAATTTCCATTTAATTCTCTTCCCTCTTCAATTCTATCATTAGAATAATTACCAATGGCTCTTGGCCCTTGAAATCAATGAATAAAATTAGTTTCCCAAGTTCTCTAAAGACTTGGCTTGAATGCCTCTTCTGCATTTTCCCACTCCTGGCTTCTCTGAGCAAAACATCTTGCCCTCACTGTGGTCACCTAGACCTGAGCCTTATCATTAACCTGTCTAACCAGAAGATCAACCAAGTACACTTGCTTAAGTTATCAGACTTGCCCTTAAAACCATCAGACACATCTATCTATCATCTAGAGAGAGAGAGAGAGAGAGAGACTGTGAGAAGACTCAGGATGGAACCTGATAAAGGGAGGAAAGAAGATCAGGAGCTGGAGAAAGATTATGAAAGAGGTCAGGGCCAATCAGTGAAAGGAGAACCAGGGAGAGGATGTCATGATTGATAGAAGTATGTTTTCAAGAAGATTCTTTGTATTAGAAGTGTTAAATACAGGCTGGGGCAAAAGTAGGCCTACAGTTGTAAGTACATGAAACACAGAGTTTATTCTTGTGTTATTATCTATTAATTATTATATTATTTTTCATATGAACAACTATTAACCTATTTTTCCTTAAAAAACAACAACACAAACCATCAGACACAGAGACACATGCACTGTTAATTCAACACGTATAAGTCAGAGGCCACACTCTATTCCCTGTATCCAGGAAAGAGGGGGAGAAGGGTAAATTCAACCTCCAATCAGTTCCTGACAATAGTAAAGGTGAGGGAGGCATTATCACCTATCAGACACTTGTATCTCACAGTCTTTCTGGGATTCTATCTATCCCAGAAAAGAATCAGGAGAAAATTGAAGAAGCCTCATGGTTTCCTATGCATGTAAAAACTGCCATGCATAAATCTCAGAAGTAAAACGGCTAAAAAAATCAGCCAGTATACTTTTGTAGCCACTCAGTTTGTTAAAACACTTAAATTTGTCTGTACCATTTGGCACTCTAAGCCCCCTCCTAATTCACAGCCCAGTCCCTTCTCCAGGACCCACACTGACCTGTCAACTAAAGAAATGACTGGTATCCAAAAGGGCCTATAGGTTTTATCTCTGGCACAGTAACCCAGCCTCAATTTTGACTGGTAAGTGGCCATGCAATCAACCCCCCAAACATCATGCCTCCTAGACATTGCCATTGCATCCCCTTCAGGGACTCCTTTCTCTTACTCCCCACTACACCTCCACCGCACCCCGGGCTAGTCTGTGCTTTTCCCGCCTTTCCCACTGGCCCTGGAAAAACAAAAGTGAGTCTCATTAAGGAACAGAGCTGGCACTAGACACCACAGCAATCAGCCTGCCAACTCCTGTTCCTTCATGTCTTCTCTGGCAGAGCTGGCCTGGCACACAGTGGGAGACAAGATGCCAGTGGTAGTGTCACTGGCACTCAGCATGCAAAATTTGGTGCCTGAACAAAAGCGTTGACTACTCACCAATGGCTGCACCAGAGTTGTCTTCATGTGGCCTTTTGTGGGAATTGCAGCTTCCCTGGGATTTTGACCTAGACCACCAGAAAGAGAGATGTGCCAGTTGGCTGACTGGCCCATCATACCAGCTTACCTCTGGAAAAACGCACATGCAACCAAGGAACCTCTGGGTTTTCACCACCCTCCTGACATATCTGACCTTTAGCCCTAGTAAAGAAATTGTTGATTGTGCCAAAAGACATGCCCTCAAATTTCAACTGCATATTCAAGAGCCATGTTGCAATGACCCTTCACTCAGAATATATTTTCAATGATAAGAACTCTTGAATTTTTCAGCTACCTTAAGAATATGGGCTCTAATAGTGCCTTTAAACTCCTACTGTCCAAGATTTGTGTTATGTTAGTGTAGTAGAGTGTGGTAATAAGTCCATATAAATGGAAGTGGACTTCTGCTAATCATAGACAAATAAGGCCTTTTTTAATCAAGAAAAAGGGAAACTTGATCAAATAACATACTTGGTGACCTTGCACCCATGACAGAAGAGTGCAGTTCAGGTCCTCCAGAATTCAGAGAGAGGACCATAACCTGAGTTCAGGAGAACCCCATCTTCTCCTGATAAATGCTGCTGCTTTTAGTTGGGGAACAAAAACAAAGACAAGGAAAAAGGGAACACTGGTTCTACCAGGACAAAGGTGGCCGTAACGCACTAATGTGTAGAGGGCTAATCATTGTACTTGTCTTTAATTTTAGTCAATTCAGACAAGCCCCATGCTCCAAAAAAAAATTTAATATTTTTTATTGATTTTTTTACAGAAAGGGAGGAGGAGGGATAGTTAGAAACATCCATCAGCTGCCTCCTGCACACTTCCTACTGGGGATGTGCCCCGCAACCAAAATACATGCCCTTGACCGGAATCGAACCTGGGACCTTTCAGTCTGCAGGCTGACACTCTATCCACTGAGCCAAACCAGTTAGGGCAAGTTTTTTGTTTCTTAAAGCCTATATATTGGACAGTTAAATGACCCAGCTGATTCTCTGTCACACAATCTGGAAAACCAGGCAAAAACAAAGGTCACTCTATCCTGAGAGATATTCCACCCAAGCCCTTTGTAACCTGTTGGTCATCATTGACACTCAAACAATTAATCAAATTTGATCAATCAAGAGATAGTTAAACACAATCTACACTTGACCAAGGTCAGAGCCACCTTGAGGTAGCTCCTAAAGAACAAAATGCTGGAGGAGAAGGAGACACCATTGGAATGGTCAGGCCCTTATCAGTACAGTTAAGCCCCACAGATGCTTTATGCCTCTGTCAAACCACTGATGAATAGGCTGCCTCAGGGTGCTCAAAGTATTCAACAAACATGATAAAATGTTTGGTGGCCCTCCAACTAACTGATAAGATGCCCAAAGATTTTCTATCACTATCCCCACTGTCAATATGTTCCATTCCAAACAGTGCTACTAAAAGTGTTATCCATGCAGTTTGCTGCTAGTCTACAACAGAAGTACAATAATTGAGGGTTTTAAACAACTTTTTTAGTAATCTGACAGAGTAATTTTTATATCTGTTGAATTTAATGATAAAATATTTTACTTGTATTACATTTTTTTCTAGTAATCCACTTTTTTATACTTTACTAAGGCATTAGGCTGTGATGGAATGAAAAAAATTTAAATTTACTTCATCACAGTTTAAAAAGTGCCTATAAAAAAGTAAATGTGACTATGACAGATTTTTGCTGACTCTTTGGTGATCCCCTTTATCTGCAAGACAAATCATATTTCATTAACGTTGTGTATTCAGGCTCCTTGATCTGGACCCTGACTTTTCCTCTAGAGCAGAGCTTCCCCACTACTGTGGCAATGCTTCAAATGGTTACAGATAATAAGACCACTGACTGGAGCCTGTACCAGGTAGTTTCTAAGCCTTAGAACCATGTAACAGAACAATATTCAATCAAGTTCACTTGAAGATCTAACTGGTTTTATTAAATATTTCATTAATCAGGCAGCATCCCATCTAGTAGCTAGAAGGACACTCTGATGAACTGTACAAAATAGAAGGTTTTCATAGGTCTAAAGAGGGTGGGACTAAGAAGTTAATAAAGTGTATTATGGATTATTTCAGCAAGGGGACAGCAGGTTTTACGAAACAGAACCTAGCACTGACCAGGGGACTCCAGACTCATTGGTTTAAAATTCCACTCCCAGGAAGGGCTGAAATGGCAATCTACAATCAGGTTAGGTATTGAGTCTTGGTGGGGCTTAGCATAGTGATCATTTTGGGTCTATTGTTTCTGTTTAACAACCAAGTGGCCTTGGACAAGTAGCCTAGTCCATCTAATCCAGCAATTTCTATACATTTTGTTTTCTGTGTCATAATATGGGAAAGACTGAGAAGCACTGATGTCTATAGCTATCTCTCATTACATATATACAAAATTTTATGTTTTAATGGCAATGAAAAGCTTGCTTTCCCACCCATACCCAAATTTGTATTTCCTTCCCAGACATCTCCCCTGAACTCTAAATATAATACATATGTGACATATCCATTTGGTTATCTGGAAGGCATCTCACACTTAACATGTCTGAAACTGAACACTTATTAACCTCCCATAATACCTTTCCCTTTCATAGACAGTTTTTTTTTTTTTAATACCTATCCAGCAAATCCTGTTAGTTTTGGCATCAACTACTTCTCATCACCTCCACCTTACCTGCTGATTGAAGTGACAATCATCTCTCACTGGGATTGTTGCAAGAGCCACCTAACTAGTTCCTGCTTCCATTCTTGCCTCTCTAAACCTGATTCTTAGGACAGCAGTAAGAAATGACTGGTATAACTTAAACACACATCAGATCATGTCATTCGTTGCTCAGAACACTCCAGTAGCTTCCATCTCAAGCAGAGTAAAGGAGATACAATGACATTCCAGGACATACAGAAGCTGAGGGATTTTATCACCAGAAAACCTCCATGGCAGGGAATACTCAAGGGAGTTTTTCTGCCTAAAACAAAGAACATAAGGCTACAACACTATGAATAAGATCGCCAAAAAACTTACAGCGTAAACAGGTCTAATTTGTGATGACAAAAACATGAAAGGGCAGGGGGCGGGGTACAGGTCTAAATTGGCAAAGGAGGATGAAGATCAGATGCACTCAAAGAAAAAAAGACTAAGGTATATATGCAACTTCATTTTTGATAAACCTAATGGCAACCACACATAAAAATCCCCAAACCAGGACACATAGCTTAATAAAATAAAAAAAAAGAGGAAACAGAAGAAAGAAGTATGAAATACTACTAAAGAAAAATGGCAGAAACACAAAGGAAAAGAACCAATGGAGGCACAGAGCTACCAAAAAACAAAGGATTAAATAGCTATAGGAAATTCTCATCCTACTAGATGCCCGGTACATGAAATTCGTGCACGGGGGATGGGGGTAGGGGATAGGGGGCAGTCTCTCAGCCTGGCCTGCACCCTTTCTAGGACCCATTGGATGATGTCCAACTGCTGATTTAGGCCCGATCCTGCCTGCAGCAGTCGGACATCCCTCTTGCAATATGGGACCACTGGCTCCTAACTGCTTGCCTGCCTGCCTAATCGCCCCTAACCATCTCTATTGCTGGCCTGATGCTCCTAACTGTTCCCCAGCCAGTCTGATCGCTCCTAACTGCCTCTGCCTGTCTGCCTGCCTGATCACCCTAACAGCTCTCCCCTGCTGGCTGGCCTGATCGCCTCTAACTGCCTCTGACTTGGCCCCACCACTGTGGTTTTGTCTGGAAGGACATTCAGAAGGTTGCCTGGAAGATGTCTGGCCTAATTAGCATATTACCCTTTTATTAGTATAGAAGATATAATAAAAGGGTAATATGCAAATTGATCCTAACAGCAGAACAATTGGTTATTATGATGTGCACTGACCACGGTAGGGGGAGAGGGGTGACAGACACTCAACGCAGGAGTTGCCCCCTGGTGGTCAGGAGTTGCCCCCTGGTGGTCAGTGTGTTCTCACAGGGGGAGCTCTGTTCAGCCACAAGCTGGGCTGATGGCTGTGAGCGCAGCGGCAGCGGTGGGAGACTCTCCCACCTCCTCTGCAGTCAGACATCCCCCAAGGGCTCCCAGGCTGCCAGAAGGATGCCCTAGTGATCGGGCCTAAGCTGGCAGGTGTATATCTTCACACTGCGAGAGGGTGCAGGCCGGGCTGAGGGACCCCCCGACCCAAGTGCACAAATATTTGTGCACCGGACTTCTAGTACATAAAGAATTACCCTAAATGTAAAGTGTCTGAATTCACCAATAAAGAGGCACAAAGAAACAGAGTGGATCACAAAACAAAACCCAACCATATGCTGGCTACAAGAGACACATCTAAGCTGCGAAGACAATGGTAGATTCAAAGTAGAATGGTGTAAAATTATTCTCCAAGCAAATAAAGCCTGGATAAAGATGTGGTATATATACACAATGGAATACTACTCAGCCATAAGGATGAAATGGCGCGATTTGCAACATAGATGGACCTTGAGAACATCATGTTAAGTGAAATAAGTCAGTCATAAAAAGCCAACAATTATGATTTCACTCATATGTGGGAAATAAAATTGAAACTTGTGAACACAAACAGCAGTGTGGTGGTTGCCACAGGGAAGGGGTGAAGGGAGAAGGGTGTCTTGATATGTGGAGATTTGACTTTAGATGGTGGCCTCATGGTGAAACATACAGACCTTGTAAAATACAAACCCACACCTGAAACCTCTATGTTCATGTTGACCAATGTCACCCCAATAAATTTCATTTTAAAAAAAGTGTTATGAGATTTGCAGCAATTCAGTCACATCAAGCCTCTAATTCTAGTTCTAGTTCCTTTACTATTTCCATCACATCTGTAGTTAC
The DNA here is from genome assembly GCA_004026665.1 of Murina feae. Lineage (NCBI taxonomy): Eukaryota > Metazoa > Chordata > Mammalia > Chiroptera > Vespertilionidae > Murina > Murina feae. The sequence goes on along the minus strand of PVJC01039606.1, from coordinate 6,770 downwards.
TTGCTCCACTGAAATCTTTACCCTCTTAGTTATCCAAGGATTGGAATAAACTTCTTTCAAACTCTTGCTAATGTTGGTATATTAATATCTTCCTATAAATCATTAATGTCCTTAATGGCATTTAGAATGGTGAAATCTTTCCAGGAAGTTTTCAAATTTACTTTGTCCAGATCCATCAGAGGAATCCCAATTTATGGCAGCAATTGCCTTATAAAATATATTTTTTAAAAATTGCTGACTCTATTACAGCTGTCTCCTAAAATGTATTCATTAAATAGTAAGACTTCAATATAATTTATTGATTTTTTTACAGAAAGGAAGGGAGAGAGATAGAGTTAGAAACATCGATGAGAGAGAAACATCGATCAGCTGCCTCCTGCACACCTCCTATTGGAGATGTGCCTGCAACCAAGGTACATGCGCTTGACCAGAATCAAACCTGGGACCTTTCAGTCCACAGGCTGATGCTCTATCCACTGAGCCAAACCACTTAGGGATAAATAGTAAGACTTTAAAGTCAAAACTATTCCTTGATCCAGGGGCTGCATAATGAATATTATGCTAGCAGGCATGAAAACATTAGTCTAATTGTACAACTCTATCAAAGCTCTTGAGTGATCAGGTCCCTGTCAATGAGTAGTAATATTTTGAAAGAAGTTTAGTTTTCCCTGAGCAGATCTCAATAGTCTGCTTAAAATATTCAGTAAGCTGTATTATCAACAATGTGTTGTCATCCAGGCTTTAAAAAATATAGAGAGAGCAAAGGCAGAGTAGACTGCACAATTCTTAGGGTCCCTAAGATGGTCAGAATGGAAGCAATGAATTCCACTTAAAGTCACCAGCTGCATTAGCACCTGGCGGGAAAGTCAACCTGCACTTTGAGCTTTGAAGCCAGACATTGATTTCACCTCTCTAGCTATCAATGTCCTAGATAGCATCTTCTCACAATATAAGGAAATCTGTTGGAAGTGTAACCACTTTCATTAATTATTAAAGCTTAACAATTTATAGCTTTTGATTTAAAGTTAGAGATACCCAACTCTTAATTTCACTTGAAGACTTACAGCCATTACAGGGTTACCAACTGGCCTAATTTCAATACTGTTTGAAAGCCTAAAGAAAGGAAGAGAGACAGAGAAATGGCTGGTTGGTGGAGCAGTCAGAACACACGTATTTATCAATTGTTGTGTCCTTATACGGGAGCGATTTGTGGTGGCCCCAAACAATAACAATATTAATACTGGAGATCACTGATAACAGATCATTGTAACAAAAATAATGAAAACGTTTGAAATACTGCAAGATTTACTAAAATGTGACACAGAGATACCAGGTCAGCAAATGCTGCTGGGAAAAAGGCACTGGTAAATTTGCTCAATGCAGGGTTTCTACAAACCTTCAATTTGTAAAACAAACAAACAAACAAACAAACAAACAAACAAACAAACAAAAAACACAGTTTCTACAAATACCAATAAAGCAAACCACAAAAACAAAGTTTATGCATTTATTTATACAATTAATAACAGAAAAGTACATGAGCACATGTAATTTGGACCTCACCAAACTAGGTATGTCCAAAAAGGCTTTCTTGAAGAGCCCAAAATTGAAGAATGACTTTGGAAGGGATGTGTGCACATTAAATTTTCCAGCAAGAAAAAACAGATAGCACATTCAAGGAATGAGAAGTGCCCAGTAGGGCTGGAATACAGAAAGTAAGAATAGTAATAAACATGAGGTTGAATTGAAACAGAAGCTACCATCAACCACGGCCTTAAATACCATGTTACTGTTTTTGCTCTTTATCCTAACAGCAATGGGAAGCTTGTGAAAGGTTTTACACATGATTACAAAGATTATTCAGGCATGGAGGAGCCAATAAGGGCTTCTAAAGTGCTAATAATGTTCTATTTCTTGACCAGGGTTCTGGTTACATAGATATGTTCACATTGTAAACATTTGTTGAGCTCTTTAAGTACTTTCCTATGTGTACTTTATACTCAGTCTTGTTAGAATGTGGAGCTAAAGGGCTAGATCAGAACTAGTTTGATGTGGGAACACCAGTCTGTTAAAGATCATTCAAACTAGAAAGATGGCAATCAAAAATAGAGATAGACTCAAAAGATATTTAAGTAGCAAAATCAACAGATCCCAGTTGATGGATTAAATATAAAGGGGGAAAGGAGACAATGAAGATGACACCAAAGATTCTGGTTTGCAGAAATGGATGGATGGGAGAGACTGAAAATGGTGGTGGAGTAAGTGGATGCTGCACAGACAGGATCCCGGGACCAAACCGGAATCACAATTAAAACACAGAAAAACTTCCTAAATAATCAATGGAAGACTCGCTAAAGAGAACACTGATAACCAAGGACGAAAAGTGGAGACCACATAGAAACTGGTAGGAGAAGCAGAAGCACGAAAAAGCTGGCTGGGCTCCCACAGACAGCAACTGAAATTCCGGAGAGATATCTCAGCTGTGGGGGGGTTGCCACTGAGAACTCTGGGGTCTAATCCCCAAGATGGCGCCCCAGCAGAGAGCACCAGAACTGAAAAGGGTACCTAAACAATATCTGGCTAGGAAAAGCAGCAGGGTTGCTATCTATGAGAAATGGCTGGAAATGCAGACATCCACTTAAAAGGTCAATGGACAAAATTTCCTGTGGTGCCACTCACTTCCATAACCTGGTGTTTGGGCAGAGGGAGGGCAGAGTGGAGCTGTGCAGAAGTTAAGACAGGGCCCTTCAGTGTGGAGGTCATCTTTCTCATGCAGGCAATTACTACCTAGGCAGTTCTGACTGAGGGGAAGAAAGCTGAACCACCATATTAGAAAACACCTTGCTACATAGTGCAGAGTACCTGAGAATAACAATTAGCTTCCCTGTTGAAAATCTTTCACCACACCTGTGCATGATTGCCTGTGGGCAATTCAAGACAGAATCCTATCAGTCTGTAGGCAGATGAAGTCTCTGGAGGCTTTGACTCTTTGCCTGATCTAGTAAATCAGTAACAGCGCTTGGCACTGACCTGCACTAGAGATTGAGAGGCATAGCAGATCTACCTAGTACATAGTCACAAACCCAAACAGGCAGCCAAAATGAGAAAACAGACACAACCCCCAAATGAAAAAACAAAATATTCTCCAAAAGAAGAGGTAAATGAAATTAAGAAATTTATCTGATATAGAGTTAATAATAATGATGGTAAAGATGCTCAACTTCATGAGAAAAGATACAGTAACTATGAAAACAGAAATAAAAAATGACATAGCAGAAATGAAGAACACACTGGAAGGAATACACAACAGATTAGGGGAAGGTGAATATTGAATCAATGAATTAGAAGACAGGGTTGAAAAAAATCACTCATCGGAGAACCAAAAAAGAAAAAGACAATTAAAAAACAGGAAGACAGCTGTGAAATGTACCACTGTTAGCATAGCAGGTGTGCCAGATGAGGCAGAAAGGGATAGAGAATGTGTTTGAAGAAATAATGGCAGAAAAATTCCCTAACCTGATAAAGGAAAAAGTCACATAAGTTCAGGAGGCAAAGATAACCCCAAGTAAGAAGAACCCAAACAGGCCCACTCCCAGACACATCATAACTGAAATACCAAAAATTAAAGACAAAGAAGGAATCTTAAAGGCAGCAAGAGGAAAGCAAACTATTACCTACAAAGGCACAACCATAAGGCCAACACCTGATTTCTCATCAGAAACTCTACAGGCCAGAAGGTGATGGCATGAAGTACTGAAGGTAATGGAAAGCAAGGATCTGAAACCAAGATTACTATATCCAGCAAGACTATCATTCAAAATAGATGGTCAAATAAAGAGCTTCACAGACAAAAAAAAAAAAAAGGCTAAAGTACATCACCACCAAGCCCACCAAGCCAGCATTATAAGAAATATGAAAGGAACTGCTATATAAGAAGAAACAGAGAAACTTAGGCATACAGATTTAAAATGGCAATATATTAAGTACCTACCTAAAATAACCTTAAATGTAAATGGATTAAATGATACAATCAAAGACAGGGCAGCTGAATGGATACAAAAACATGATCCAACTATATGCTGTCTATAAGAGACCCACATCAGAACAAAACACACACAGGATGAAAGAGAAGGGCTGGAAAATTTTTTTCCATGCAAATGGAAAAGAAAAAAAAAAAGCTCAAATAGCAATACTCATATCTGACAAAATAGACTTTAAAATGAAGGCCATCATAAGAGACAACAAAGGTCACTACATAATACTAAAGAGATTGATCCAAAAAAAAGATATAACCCTGGTAAACATACATGCACCCAATATAGGAGCACCTAAATGTATATAACTTCTATAGGACTTTAAGGAAGAGATTGACAACAATATAATCATAAGTAGGGGACTTTAACACCCGCTGACTTCACTGGATAGATCTTCCAGATAAAAATTTTACAAGGAAACAGTGACCCTAAAGGACATACTGGATCAGATGGATTTAATTGGTATTTATAGAACACTACAGGCCCATTGCAGGAAGATTCCTGCAAGGATAGGGCTTCCTGAGCCAGAGCGAAGCAGAGAAGGGAGCGAAGCCTGCCTCGGTGGGCTTTGCTCCCTTCTCCGCTGCCTCGCTTCATCCATCTCTGATGCCTCAGCTCCCTTCCTTCTCTGCCGCTTTGCTCCCTCCAGTCTCCACAGTCTCCGCTGCCTTGCTCCCTCCCTTCTCTGCTGCTTGGCTCCCTTCTGCAGCACTTGGCTTCCTTCAAGGCTGCCTTCAGTCTTCGCTCCGTGCCTGTGTATACAAATTAACCACCATATTGGCTGGGTTAATTTGCATATAGCTGCTCTGATTGGCTGGGGAGATGGCTTGGCTGATGGGCGTGGCTTAGGTATCTCAGAGTGATGATTAATTTGCATATTACTCTTTTATTAGATTAGATTAGATTTCACCCCAACGCAGCAGAATATACATTCTTCTCAAGTGCACATGGAACATTCTCAAAGATAGACCACATGCTAGGACACAAAACAAGTCTCTACAAGTTCAAGAAGATTGAAATCATATTAAGCATCTTCTCAGGTCACAGTGGAATGAAATGAGAAATCAACTACGGTAAAAACACCCCAAAACATTCAAACACATTAAATAAACAATGAATGGGCTTAATAAAGAAATCAAGAAAGAAATAGAAAACTTCCTGAAACAAATAAAAATGATCACACAACAATCCAAAATCTGGGCCACAGAAAAAGCAGTCCTGAGAGGGAAGTTCATAGCACTACAGGACTACCTCAAAAACAAGAAAAGTTAATACTACACTATGTAACCCTACAACTTAAATAACTTGAAAGAGAACAATTAACAAAACCCAGAGTAAGTAGAAGGATGGAAATAATAAAGAGTAGAGCAGAAGTAAATGACATAGACACTAAAAACAAAATAAAACAAAAAAATCAATGAAACCAAAAGTTGATTCTTTAAAAGGATAAACAAAATTGATGAACTGTTAAACAGACTCATCAATAAACAAAGAGGACCCAACTAAATAAAATCAGAAATGAAAGCCATGGCAACAACTTGATAACACAGAAATACAAAGATAGTAAGAAAATACTATAAACAACTATATGCCAACAAGCTGGACAATGTGGATGAAATGGAAAAATTCCTTAAAAAAGTACAATCTCCCAAAACTGAATCAGGAAGAATCAGAAAACCTGAATAGGTCAATAACAACTGATGAAATAGAAGTAGTAATAAAAAAAAACTCCCAGCAAACAAAAGCCCAGATCTAGGTGGCTTCACAGGGAAATTTTATCAAGCATTCAAAGAACTAATACCTATAGTCCTCAAACTATTCCCCAAAAAATCCGAGATTATGAAACACTTCCAAGTTCTTTTTATGAGGTCAGCATTACCCTAAATCCAAAACCAGATAAAGTCACTACAAAGAGAATTACAGGCCAATATCCCTGATGAACATAGATGCTAATATCCTCAATAAAATTTTAGCAAATCAGATCCAGCAATATATTAAAAAGATCATACACCATGACCAATATTTGCAAATCAATAAACTGAATACATCACATAATCAAAATGAAAGACAAAAATCATATGATCATATAGGTAGACGCAGAGAAAGCACTCAACAAAATCCAACACCAATTTCTGATAAAAACTCTCAGCAAAGTGGGAATAGAGTGAGCATATTAACATGATAAAGGCCATATGGCATACAGTGAACATCATACTCAATGGGCAAAAACTAAAACCATTTCCCCTAAGAACAGCAACAAGACAAGGATGTCCACTTTCACCACTCTTATTCAACACTAGTGCCCCAGTGCATGAATTTGTGCATATTGAAAGGAAATTAATTAGAAAGTGGCCGGTGGGGTTGGACTGGGTGAGATGGGCCATACAAGCCCTGGAGCCAACCTCCTGTGGTTCTCCCTGTCTGGTTGCACCTGGGGTGGCGCCACAACTAAAAGGGCATCTGCAGAGTGAGCGGGCTCCATCCAGCAGGTGGGGTCCCTTGGCCTGTGCTGCGGGGATCAGGCCAAAGCCGGCTCTCTGACATCCCCTGAGGGGTCCCAGCTTGTGAGAGGGCGATTCTTGGGTGACATACTCCAGAATCAGGCTCCCTCCTCTCTGGTTCCAGGATGTGTCACTGAGAATCACTGCTGCCAAGTCACTGCAGCTTGGCAGTTCCTGCTTTGAGTGTCTGCCCCCTGGTGGTCATTTTGCATCATAGCTACCAGTCACTTAGCCA
>PVJC01039605.1:0-16181 GCA_004026665.1 Murina feae | reverse complement strand
AGTTGGGGGGGACTCAGGCCTGAAGGGGAGGACAGTTGGGGGGAACCAGCTGGCCAGGGTGAACAGTTGTGGGGGACCAGGCTGGCCAGGGTGGACAGTTGGGGGTGACCAAGCTGACAGAGGAGGGCAGTTTGGGGAGGACCCAGGCCTGCAGGGGAAGGCAGTTGTGGGAGGGACCCAGGCCTGCAGAGGAGGACACTTGGGGGGACAATACTGGCAGGGGGAGGGCAGTTAGTGGCAATCAGGCCGGCATAGGCGCAGTTAGGCGTTGATCAGGCCAGCAGGGGAGTGTTTAGGGGCAATCGGCAGGCGAGAGATTGGGAGCCAGCAGTCCTGGATTGTGAAAGGGATGTCCCACTGTCCATTTAGGGATCGGGCCTAAATGGGCAGTTGGACATCCCTCAAGGGGTCCCAGATTGGAAAGGGTTCAGGTTGGTCTCAGGGACACCACCACCACCCTCCACCCCCACTCCGTGCACGAATTTCATGCACCAGGCCTCTAGTTACTTATAATCTCGAATGCAAAACATGTAAAACTGAACTCAGAAAATTCTAGTCATTTATTCAACAAGTGTTTTATTAAATGTTCCTGCATGTCAGGCACCTTGGAGAGCTTGGAGATGCTAAGACAAATGATTCAGAGTCCCTGCCTATAAAAGGCTTGGAATACAGCCAAAAGAAACAAATAAATACATGTGATAAAATTTAATAGGTGCCACAGAGAAGCATATATAGAGAAGAAACAGCACAGAAGAGGGAGTGGTTGAGACTAGTGTGGGCGAGGAGTGTGACAAACTTTGCTGATTGCCTGCCTAACAATCCTTTCCCCTTCCACCAAATCACCTCCCACTAAATAGATTTGAAAGTCAAAAACTCCCTTTCTCACCCTCCCTAGCAACTAAGCGTGCATATGACATAGACGTGTTCAATAAGATACGTATAGCATTGGCTGGTAGTTCAGTTGGTTAGAGTGACATCCCAATATGCCAAGGTTGTGGGTTTGATCCTGTCAGAGCACATACAAGAATCAACCAATGAATGTACACATAAGTGAAACAACAAATTGATGTTTCTCTTCTCTCCCTTTCTCTCTCTCTTAAAAAAAAAAAAATCAACTAAAATAAAATAATAATAGAAAAAGAAGATATGTATGAATTTGCTGGGTGGTTTCTAGGGGTCATGACAGATTGTGTTTTTCAAAGATGGCCACAATAATATCTACTGCCCTATGTGCTCTTCCTACAACGTGATCTTAAATCTTCTCCCATTAAGAGACAGGGTTGATGTCCTCTCTCCCTTGATCCTAGGGTAAATTTTGTGATTGCCTTAGCCAACAGAGTAGAGTGGAAGTGATACATGGTATCTGAGACTAGATCACAAAATTGTTACGCATTTCACCTTTGTTCTTTTGAGATACTTATTTCTGGAAGCCAGCACGCATGCTGTGAGGAAGCCCAAAATTAGCCTATGTCAAGAGACCACATGGCCCTGGCCAGGTAGTTCAGTTGACTAGACTGTTGCCCAATATACCAAGGTTTAATCCTGATCAGGATAGCACAGTGGAAGTCCCAGTCAACAGTCAGAATCAACCACAAGACATTCGAGTAAGGACATATTGCAGCTCCCAGCACTGAATCATGCCCAGCCATCAGGTCTTCCTATCTGAGACCCCATATTGTGGAGCAGAGGTAACCTTTTCCCCACTGCACTCCATACAAATCCCATTCCACAAAACCTGTGGGCATAATAAAATGGTTGTTTTCATGCTGTTTAGCTTTAGGGATATTTATTTTACATCTGGGATGTGGATATGACTGGCATTAATTACCCTTTCTCTCTTCTTCCAGCCTTGATTCTAGGAACTGAGCAGAGTGGAAGTGGAGGGAAATCTTAAGACCATGTGGTGAAAGCATGATGTTGACCTTGACATTCTTGATTTGTTGAGCCAACATCCATAATTGTCCATCTCCAGGCCTCTTGGGATGTGAGAAAAATAAACAAACTTTTTGGTTATGTCACTGTATGTCAAATTATCTCTTACTTACAGTTAGAAGCATTCTTTACTCATACAATTAACCCTACTGGTAAGATTTGGTAGAAATAAAATTTGATTTTAAAATGTCTAAGACTAACCAGAATAAAATTAGAGATAGCATTTTAGTCTAGTCTTCTGAGAATTTTGGGAAGAACATGAGAGAATTTTATTACCAACAGATTTTTGTCTTAGGGACACTATATTCCTCTGATTTAAAAAAGAACCAACAACAACACACAAAACATGGCATATATTATCATATAGACATGTCCTCAGATGGCCATCAGGACAGTGGTCTTTTTCAGCTGGGAAATTTTCTAGCCCCTTGGGGTCCTGGGCCAGATGATCATAAAGCTAGTTAAACTTCTGGAAGCGTCTTGTTAAAACCTACCTCTCAAGCCCATGCATCATTTGCCCAGCACCTACAGTGCTATGATTAAATGGACTAGATTCTTGTGAATCACTTCCTCAAGAATTATACCATATATCATCCAGATAATGGGGCAGCTTAGTGACCCACAGCTGACCAATACTTTCCATATGACCAGCTGAAATATTCCTTCCATAGTAATTATGAATTCTTTCATCCATCCGTCTCATCTACCCCAGAACTACAATTGTGCCTATAGCAAAAACTCCAGCTCAGTCTCTGGGACACATTTAATGGGGCAAAAGCTTGGTATGAAGTCTCTTTAAAAGTGCAGCCAATTAAAGGGGATTCTCTGTAGATTAAATGACCTTGGTTGCCGTACACTTTATATGTCAGAAAACAGCTGTCCAGAAAAACTTCAGGATGCTTCTCTGAAGACATGGATAACTAAAAATGATCAAGTGAGTGATCTCATCAACTCTCACTGATGTGGACAAACCACCATTCTCTTTTTCCTTTCTGTGTTGAGATTATCAGAACTTGGGACTTCACCCATTGTTCCCCATAGATACTTGAGGTGGGGCAAAGGGTCAACAGAAAGCTCAAGGCATCAGAAAGGTGCCATAACAATAGATCAGGAATTCCTGAGCCAGGAGTTCATTCCCTTTCTTGATATAGGCATGGCGATGATCAGGTCTCCAACCAGCTGGACTGAGTTTCAGTCTTATCAAAAATGAACACTAGGAATGGGAACAATAGACCTGTTTGGTGCATCGGCCACCTATAATGAGGGTTCCTTTAGATAGAGACAGATGCAATAGATGTCCATAGGATGTCTATGGCACTGTCTCCCCCAGAAATAAAGCAGCAGACTGTTACCAACCTCCCTCATCCTCGCCCCCAGTCAGCGGGGAGCTGCTCACATGCACCACCTGACCTGACTCTAACTGGCTCAGGGCCTGGGGAGAGGCAGATGGTTATTTCTTGCAGACAGGGGAGTGTTGCTGTGAGTTAAGAACATGAAGGCATGAACTTACTCCTCTTTCTTTACCTCTCCCAGTGCTAAGGAAAAAGGCTGGCTTTAATTTTTTTTTGAATTTTTATTGAAATTTTTGGTGTGACTGGTTAATAAGATTATATAGGCTTCAGGTGTACAATTCTATAGTACATCACCTGTATATCATATTGTGTATTCGCCACCCAAAGTGAAGTCTCCTTCCATCACTATTTATCTCCCTTTACCCTTTCCTACCTCCCCCAACCCCAGACCCCTTTCCCTATTGGAAAATCACTATTCTGTTGACTGTGTCTATGAGGTTGGTTGATTGGTTGTTTTACTTGATTCCTTCACCTTTCTCACCCAGCCCCCTTATCCTAAATTTTTATTTCCTTGAGTTAATAATTGACTTTGTTTGCATAGCTTTTCATGTATGAATTGCTAATTCAACCCTAAACTCTACTAGATATATGAATACTTTCTTCATATGTTCAGTTAAATCAATTGTTCATTTTCATCCATCTTCTTGAAGAAATTGTTACTGTTTTGTCCTGTGTGGACTTCTTGCCTTCGGTGGCTGGTACATAGCTGTCATCCTAGAATTCCCTTTCACCATCATCCTGGGATTCCTTGATTTCTCACTTCCTGTATCATATCTTTGTTAGATTTACTCCTTCATTTGTGTTGATCATATCATTGTGAGTAACTCTTTTGTCTTATTAGAAGTAGAAACATCTTGCTCTTTCTTAGCCCAGGCTGCTTCACCATCTCTTGTAGGTTTGTTTTATCCTTGCCTACACTCTTTATTAACTCCTTTTGGGTGTGCCATCTCTTTTTAGCTGCAATTCTCAATCTGAGTGGCTTAAACAGCAGAAATTTATTTTCTTACAGTCCTGGAGGCTGAAAGTCAAGATCAAAGTATTGGCAGGGTTGGTTCCTTCTGAGGACTTTCTGCTGGCTTGTAGATGATCACCTTCTCACTGTGTCTTCACCTGGTCTTTCCTCTATGTGTGTTAAGGCTAGCATAAATTTATGCCTCCACTTTTATTAACTGGGCTCAGGAACCATTGATAAAATAAATTTTAGTGTTTCTTTTAATTACAAATGGAGAGAGACTAGCGAAAACCAAAAAGCAAATTATGGAATTCTATCCAGCTAGAGGAAAAGCCAGTAAAAATCCTGGGTATTTGATATATATCATCAGAAACCATTTCTATGTCCAAGATAGAGAGACCATATGGTTCACTGCCTACATATAGTAGCAGCCTGAAATAATTTCAGCCCAGATATCTTAAAGAGGCATATGGTCCACAGGCATACCAAAAAAACAAAACAAAACAAAAAAAAACCCTTTTCATCTCTTACCCACTGTCCCACACACAACAGCTCACCTCTCACTTCTCAAACCCTTCAGAAACGATGCTCCTAGCTCTAGACAATGTACCTCCCCTTCTTCTCCCCCTTTTTCTTTCTTTTCAATTCTCATCAGAACAAGTCAAAGAATTTCATATGACAAGGCAGGTCCTTCCACAGAGAATGAGGAAAAGAAAGAAATCTACTGGGCAGAGTTCAAATTCCCCTTTTTGGGAGGAGAGAGGGGAAAGCTGAGATAGCATATACTAGCAATAATTTTCTTGTTTTTTTAAAAAATATATATTTATATCGATTTCTGAGAGAGGAAAGAGAGAGAAAACAAGATAGAAATATCAATGATGAGAGAGAATCATTGATCAGCTCCTCCTGCACACCCCACACTGGGGATCAAGCCCATAACTTGAGTGTGTGCCCTGACTAGGAACTGAACCATAACCTCCTGGTTCACAGGTTGACAATCACTGGGGCCATTTTCTTGTCTTATACATTTTTTTTTAAAAAAAAAAGAATGCTTTTCTATATCAATAAATATTCTTCTATCTAATATTTTTGAATGCCTTCATATTATTTTATTGTACAGATGAATTATAATTTCTTTAACCAAACCATTATTTCGTTTATTTTTTAACTTTCACATAAAATTAATGTTCATTTTTACCTAAGTTTTTGCACATACCCTCAATTATTGACTTAGGATAAATCCCCCAATGTGAAAAGTCACAGCCAGCGTGGCTTTCAGGTTCAAAGGCTTGGAGAAAGAGCTGACGTACAAATTGACACACAAGACAAGAAATAATAATTTTGAAACTATGGGGGGAAGCCTGGGAAAACTCAATTGTAGTCAAGTTCCACTGAGTCTCTGTTCTCAGCTGCTTTTATTTACTAGAAGGCAAACAGACATATCAATGGTAATGTTTAATAAATAGTAAGATTATCAGGTTTTGGGGGAGTTTACTTTAAGTCATTGAGTCAGCAGTAGGTAATAAAATGCAAATATTCACCTTCTGAATATCAGAGGAGCCCAGGTCAGCTTTCTAACAGACTTCTAGCATCTATATTAATTATTGTTGATGTTGGCTTCCAGCACCTCAAAGTAGGGATTCTGATGCATTAGTTAGAATATTTTTGGCCACATGTGGCATTGTGACATGAGTGGCTTATATAATAATATATATATTATATATTATTATATAATATATATATATCCTATATAATAAAGAGATAATATGCAAATTGACCATCACTCCTACACACAAGATGGCTTCCCCTATGTGGTCAAAGATGGCCACCCCCATGTGGACACAAGATGGCCAGCAGGGGAGGGCAGTTGTGGGCTATCAGGCCAGCAGGGAAGGGCAGTTGGGAGGAACCAGGCCTACAAGGGAGGGCAGTTGGGGGTGACCAGGCTGGGAGGGGAAGGCAGTTGGGGCAACCAGACTGGCAGGGGAGGACAGTTGGGGGCAACCAGGCCTGCAGGAGAGGACAGTTAAGGGCAATCAGGCCAGCAGAAGAGCAGTTAGGTGTTGATCAGGCTGACAGGGGAGTGGTTAGGGGGTGATCAGGCTGGCATCAGAAGCCATTAGGGACAATCAGGCAGGCAGGCAGGTAAGCAAGCAGTTGGGAGCCAGCAGTCCTGGATTGTGAGAGGGATGTCCGACTGTCCATTTAGACCCAATCAGGATTGAGCCTAAACGGGCAGTCAGACATCCCTTGAGGGATCCCAGAATGGAGATGTTGTGCACCGGGCCTCTAGTGTGTGTGTGTGTGTGTGTGTGTGTGTGTGTGTGTGTGTGTGTGTGTGTGTATATCTGGGATAAGTTAGAGCTGCTATGTTGATTCTATTCCATGATGTCAAAGACTCAGGTTATTTCTATCATGTGACTACCAACAGTAGATAATGTTCTTATTCATGCAATCTAAAAGCACATCTCGGCTGAGATTTGAAAATGGCAGGTACTTGCTGCCTCCCATGACCACATCAAAATTACCATATTTTCCAGCGTATAAGAGATGACTGGGCATATAAGACGAACCCTAACTTTTGAGAAGATTTTCCTGAGTTAAAAAGTTCGAACAGAGACTATATATGGCCCAAAAAGGAGCCAACCGGAGACACTTGCGGTCTCCGTCCGGCTCCATTGAAATGAATGGAGTGCAGCCGCTTTTGAGTTCCCCCCACCGTATGCAGCAACCGCAGATTTTCCAGTCCAGCTCGGGAGTTTCAGCACCCACCCTATAAGACAACACCCGGCGTATAAGATGATCCCCGACTTTTTAGAAGATTTTCCTGGGTTAAAAATTCATCTTATATGCCAGAAAATATGGTAAAATTAAAATACAGAACAACCATCATCCAGAACCACTGAAAATCTGGCTGAATGGAAATCCTACAACTAGAGAAGTAAAAAAAAAAGCACACTGAAACTGGTAGGAGGTATGGAGGTGTGTATCAGGCTGGTCCAGCTTTTTTAATTGGGAAGGAGATCATATCTGTGGAGGCCACCCAGAGGAGCAAGGGATCCCAGCTCTACACCCGACCCCAGAAACCAGGGTCCCAGAGCTGAGAAAAGAAGTCTCTACAAGCAGTACGAACTACGGGCTGTAAAAACCAGTGTGGATTAGGGCTCAGTGACACAGAGGCTGCTGAAAACCCAGCTGTTCCTCTTAAAAAGCCAGAACCAAGAAGTGAACTTACAAGGTCTCACTTCCTCTGAGCACCAGCACCAGGGTGATGCTCCGGCAAACACAGACACATAAGAGGAGGAACTGGATTGTCTGGAATTGGGGCAGGAACTTAGGGGCGGCTTTCTCCCAGACAGAGATTCTCACAGGGATCATTGTTCCTATGCTGGGGCCTCCCAGGTTGCAGGGCTGACTGGCAGCCATTTCTGTTTGTTCTTTCCTGGAGATTCCCTAAGACCCATCTCATCCAATTTACAACTCAAGCTATGTGCTACAGTTTTTGCTTATGAATGGCCAGTCCTAGCTCAGGCTAAAAACTCTCAAACAAGCTGAAGCTGGGTCAGGAAGCAAAAAACCTATCAATAAAAAGCCCAAGACCTGGCACTAACACCAGCCTGCCTTGCTTCATAGCTAAGCCTCATCTGGGCACATCCAAATCTGATACAAAGAAGAGGAATCTGCAGCTCCTGCTGGATGACCCCAGGCAGTGGCTGACTTTGCACATCCCTGGAGACCCAAGACCCAGTGGACCCAGTAGTTAGTGTCAGACCATACCAGATTACAACTGTACACATCCATAACTGACACACTCAAGGGGAAGATTAAGTGAGCACCAAAGGCCCACTGAAACAAGTCCTGCTCCACAGGGGTGTCTCCTGCACACAGCTCTCCCACTGTAGTCACAGCTGGTCCTCACAGCCAATTGGCCTGGAGGTCAGTTCCTCCCAGTGACACCAATAGCAATCAAATCTCAGCTACAACAAAACTGTGCTCACAGCCCACAAAGGAGTGCACCTAGAGCTCCCAGCTCAAGTGACTGGGGAGGCTGAACCACTGGACTCTATAGAACACCTACCACACAAGGCCGCTCTACCAACTCAAGGAAACATAGCAGCTCTATCCAATACATAGAAACAAACACAGGAAAGCAGCCAAAATGTGCAGACAAAGAAGCATGTCACAAATGAAAGAAATGGAAGAAAGCAAACTACTGGATAAAGAGTTCAAAACCACAGTTATAAGGCTACTCAAGAATTTTCTAGAAACCTCCAAAAAATGGAAAAGAACCAGTCAGAAATTAAGCATATACTGACTGAAATAAAGAATAATATACAGGGAGGAGAAACCAAGATGGTGGCACAAGTAAACATCTGAAATTGCTGCCTTGCACAACCATTTCAAAACCACAACAAAAAGAAAAAAAGGATACCACCCAGAACCACAGGAAGGCTGGCTGAGTGGAAATTTTACAACTAGAAAAAGAAAAATACACTGAGATTCAGAGGAGGTGTGGAAGTAAAGTGCACGCGTGGAAAGGGCTCATGGAAAGGGCTGGCAACTGAGGACACAGTTCTCTTTTTCAATCCAGAAGGAGTCACAAGTTCCCACAGCTCTGAACTCCAGTTCCAGGCGAGTTTCTGGGGATCCATACGGGGAGAAACTGGACTATCTGGCACCAGGAGGAATTCCAGAGCGGCTTGCAGTGATTACCATGGGACACTGAGACCTGGTGCCTCTTATGGCAGGCTGAGAATCAGCCATAGCTGTTTGCTTTGCCCTGTTGATTCCCTGAGACCCTGCCCCACCCAAGTTGCACACAGAGGCTTTTGCATATAAAAGGCTGGGTAACCTCAGGCAGAAGCTAAATTAGCACCTCCTTAGAGATCCAAGAGCCAGTGTACCCAGTGGTCAGAGTGGAATCATCCACATTACAACTCCTCAGATCCATAAGTGACACACTCAGGGGCAGACTCAGTGAGCACCAAAGCCCCACTGAATCAAGTCTTTCCCCATAGGGGTGTCTCCAGCACAGAAGTTCTCCCACTGTAGACACAGCTGATTCTGATAGCCAAGTGACCTGGAGGTCAATTCCTCCCAGTGAGACCAACAACAATCAAGGCTTAGCTACAACAAGACTGTGCACAAAGTCTACAAAGGGGTGCACCAAGAGTATCCACCTCAGGTAATTAGGGAGGCTGAGCCACTTGGCCCTGTAGGACACCTAGCACAGAAAGCCACTCTATCAACACAGGGAAGTAGCCAAAATGCAGAGACAAAGAAACAGGTCATAAATGACAGAAATGGAGGAAAGCAAATGACTAGATATAGAGTTCAAAACCACAGTTGTAAGGTTTTTCAATAATTTTCTAGAGACCACCAATAAATTTAGTGAGACCCTGGAGGATATGAAAATGGACCAGCTGGAAATTAAGCATACACTGACTGAAATAAAGAATAATATACAGAGATCCAACAGCAGACTAGAGAATCGTAAGAATCAAGTCAAAGATTTGAAATACGAAGAAGCAAAAAACACCCAACCAGAAAAGCAAAAAGCAAAAAGAATCCAAAAATATGAAGATAGTGTAAGGAGCCTCTGGGACAACTTTAAGCAAACCACCATTCACTTTATGGTGGTGCCAGAAGAAGAGGCAGAGCAAAATATTGAAAACTTATTTGAAGAAATAATGACAGAAAACTTCCCCTACCTGGTGAAAGAAATAGACTTACAAGTGCAGGAAGCACAGAAAGTCCCAAACAAGAGAAACTCAAAGAGAACCACATCAAGACACATCATAATTAAAATGTCAAGGGCAAAAGACAAAGAGAGAATATTAAAAGCAGCAAGAGAAAAACAGTTGGTTACCTACAAGGGAGTGCCCATACGATTGTCAGCTGATTTCTCAACAGAAACCATGCAGGCAAGAAGGGAGTGGCAAGAAATATACAAAGTAATGAATAGCAAGAACCTACAACCAAGATTACTCTACCCAGCAAAGCTATCATTTAGAATTGAAAGTCAGATAAAGAGCTTCACAGACAAGAATAAGCTGAAGGAGTCTAACATCACCAAACCAGGATTATATGAAATGCTGAAGGGTATTCTTTAAGAAAAGGAAGAAAAAGATAAAAAATATAAACAATAAAATGGCAACAAATACATACCTATCAACAACTGAATCTAAAAATCAAAATAAATGAATAAGAAATCTAATGAACAGAATAAGCTGGTGAATAAAATAGAATCAGAGGCATGGAAATGGAACAGATTGATGATTCTCAGAGGGAACAGAGGTAGAGGTGACTGGAAGAGATTAAACAAAAATTGCTTCTCGGCTTTTTGGCTAAGATCAGGTGTAGTATCTGTTATTACCAGTTCAATATATGATACATCCTCTAACCGAGGACAATATATTAAATGGATTTTTGGAGCAGGGAGATGGAATAGGAACTTGCTCCGTCCACTTAAAAAAAAAGATTTTATATGCATATATGCATTAGCTATGGACACAGATAATAGGGTGGTAAAGGTTTGGGATAGGGTGGGAACTGGGTGGAGGTGGGCAATGGAGTGCGGGAAGGGGACATCTGTAATAATCTCAACAATAAAGATTTAAAAAATAAATAAAAACTAGAAAAAAGAAGAATAAAAAAATAAAAGTACATCTCTATTCCAGACAGCAGGATAAGGAAAGAGGGAAACAAAAGACCACACCTCTGTTTCTTCAGGGCTCAACCCTAAGGTTATACACATTACTTCTGTTCTCATCCTATTGGCCAGCAGTTATTCATGTGCCCATTCCTAGCTACAGGGAAAGCTGGAAATATAATCTTTATTCTGAGCAGCTGTGCTAAAAATTCTAATATCATGGAAGAAGCGGTTAACATGCATACATATTTTTAAGGTTATTGATATATATACCCCCTTATTGGTCTGCAGAAAGGTTGTAGGAATTTGTACTTCCAGCACCCTGCCAACACAAGACATTTAAAATATCTTGCCAAATTAATAACTGAAGAAAAAGATAGTCGTGCTATTTTATTTTGCATTGTCTTCATCTCTGGTAATGCTTGCTCCATTTTTTTTCTATTGAAATAAATCTCACAAGTGGCTTCAGCAATTGATTCTAAGTGCAGAGTTAAGTGGGAAGCCCAGATTTCAAGATTATAGCCTCTCGGTAGGCATGCCAGCTTGTGCACCATCTTTCAGGGCTGTTTTGTTAAATACAGTT
This sequence comes from Murina feae, assembly GCA_004026665.1. NCBI lineage: Eukaryota > Metazoa > Chordata > Mammalia > Chiroptera > Vespertilionidae > Murina > Murina feae. Next base: position 4,710 of record PVJC01039605.1, on the reverse strand, counting down.
CTAGAGGAGCATTTGAGATCTTGCTCCTTGGCATATGTCATCAGCTTGGCTCAAATAAACTCTTATAAACATTTTTTAAAGACAATTCTAATCCTGGTTCTCAAGGGTGGTCCCTTTTCTTTCACCAACTATGAACCTACTATTGTCAAAGTAGGTCTTCCCTTGTATTTAATATTTCAAAGTGGCATGGTGAGCAGCCACTTTGAGGCTAAGAGGAAATTGCTCAGATATGAAGGACTGTTTCTTCTGGGAATTCCAGCTAGACAAAGTTCAGTGTTATCTTTGTGGGGGTTTTTGTGGGGTGGGAGGACACGTTATCTATACAGGGTGTGTCTCTATGTCTGGGTGGTGTGTGTGTTTAATTTAATTGGATGTGTGTCTGTGGTTAGGGAGGTGAGTGTGGGGTGTGTGAGGTGCATGGTTGGAGGCTGAGTGTGAATGTGGTATAAAGTATGGGTATGTGAGCTCTATGATTTTTCTTAATGTTATCTTTATTCATTTATTCACCCAGGGTCAACAGTTTTAACTCAGACTACATAGCCTGATCCAGGGCCACAAAACCTCTTGCCAAATCTGGGAGATGTCCATTGTATCTCTCAGGAAAGGCTAAGTTATGCTGAGTTAATAAACACTCCCAAATGTCCGTGACTTAAAACAATTCTTTTTCATGCTTACATCATTGTCTATCTAGGCTCAGTATAGGTGGTTCTTCTACAACTGACCCTTATCATGGGCTAATAGAATCTCACCCTCCAAAACATGGCTAGTCACTACCATGGCAAATCATGCACTCACTCATAAAGGCTTTCATTCAGAAGTGGCATATGCTACTTCCACTCACATCCCATTGGCAAAAACAAGTCCTATGGCTCCACTTAACTTCAAAGAGGAGGAAAGTGCAATTCCACCATGTGCCCTGAAGAAAGAGAAGCAGAAATATTGGAGAATAGCACTAATGACTACTATGAAAGTGGAGGGTGGGGAGTGAACTTCAGATTTCAACAGTCTTCAGTGTCATCTTGGTTAGTTTCTTAAAATGGCTATGCATGTTTTCTGTGGTCCTTGTGAGCCTACAGGCTCCTTAAAGACAAAATCCTATCTTACTTACATTGGATCCCTAGCACCTGGCATATCTCTTGGCACATGGCAATTGCTCTGCAAATATTTATTAAATGGGGAATGAAACAGGGAATACCACCCCTGGACTGGCTATTATATAAAAAGTACTACAAACTGGAGAACATAGGACCAAAATGCTAAGAAGGGTGCCTACCTGGTTGGGACACTCCAAGTCACCACATGAAAGAAGCTGGACATAACAAGACCAGATACTATAACTAGAAGGTGTGAATGAAATGCCGGGTGGCTGGCTAGAAAGGATATTGTCCCACTATTCTTATTATCATACACTCAAACCCATACAACTTTGACTCACATACATCTTAGGGTGTCTAAGTTCACATATGTACCAGCTTAAGTTCCAATGAACACTATGCGTGTGTACTCATAAACATGCACACACATTCACTCAGCTCAGCCTGGTTACAAATATCTTTTGCATTCTCTAAAGAAGCTTGGTAATAATCACCACCACCTTGAAAAAAGCAAGAGTGCAAATACTGAAAATTTTCCATTTAACTTCATAGGCAAGAGGACAAAGTAAATCCATTCTTTGTGTTAATCTTAAACATGTTGTGTCAGTAAAGATGTTGTTGTTGCAAATATTCATATCAATTCAGGTGAACATAAACAAATAGAAGAAACTAAATAACCCTAAAAATCAAAATAACTCCTAAAACATCAAGAAAGAAATCAAGGGAAGTCCTGGGGATATCTTTTGACAATGCCAACAGAAGAATTAATTCCAAAAAATCATGCATTTCTACGTGTCTGTATCAAGAGTCAGGTTCAAAGAATATCCGATTGACCAAGTTCAGATGATATGTATCCACTTCCATGTTGGGGGAAGGCAGATGAGAAGTAGACATGCAGGGTGTAGAGAATTATAGGACTGAAGGCAGGGCAGTTGCCCAAAGGAATGGACGCTGATTAGAACAAGAGTAATAGATGTTTATCATGTATACTTACAATTTTTAAAGTAGAAAATAATTATACAGAAAAATAAATAAAATCCCCTATATTATCACCACAGTTCATATTTTGGTATATAGCCTTCCAGACATTTCTCAATTTTTCCATGTAAAAATTGAGTCATATTGTATATTTCACATTGTAATTTGCTCCTTTTCACTTAAAGTGCTTTTTAAAAACTCTATAAATAGCAACAGGATTAAAATATAATATTTAATTTGGAATAAGGAGACTCAAATGAATTATAATCAAAGATAGTGACCAGTAGACTAATCAATATTAGAGTAAGAATTTTAGAGTCATGATTCCTAGACCTATAGATCTATTCACAACAACTACTACTGTACATCTGAATTTCTATCTCTCTTGCATATCTGTCTATCTATATGCACTCCTACTCATCATCCTCCTAGCTACCTACATTACCAGTCATGATGGGCTAATTTATTTTCTAGTAACAAACAACCCTGAAATCTCCATGGCTGAATAACTGCATTTCTCACATATCCAGTGTAGTTTGGGGAGACTCTTCTCATTTAGGAGCTTGGAACCAGGGAAATCAAAGCTTCATTTCAACCCAGCAGGAGCACAGAACATGACAAAGCACACTCTGGTTCCCAAAGCTTTGGCCCAGAAGTGATTTCCCTTCTTACTTCCATGCACAGTTCATAGGCCAAAGCAAGTCCCATGGCCAAGCAAACTCCAAAGCAGCAATCCTGCCATGTGACCCTACCGTTTCAAAAAAAGATGACACTTTTTTTGTTTGAGTTTACAGACAATTTAGTAGTAGAAATCAGGTTGGAATGGAGAATAAAATCTCAATTTGCAAAACCTTTAAGAGGATCAAATGATTTAACCATATTAGTCAGAGTTTGCGTTATAAACCATTGCCATTTCTATCTCAAACTGTATTTTGTCCCTCCTCTTAATCCTCTATTCATATAATATCACACAAACCAGGAAGTAAACTGGCGCTGGCAACTCACACAGTAGACAATTTTGCGCTAACTTACAAAGCCCAGTGTTATTCATTCTACATGACCTAAAACCAAATATGAATAGTTTTGATTATTTAAACTTTTAAAAATTACCCCAAGGAATTGAATGTCAATATTAGAGCATGATCATCAGTGAGTCTGACCAAAAAACTATTACAAAAATAATACCAAATAATGTACTAGTAGCATTAGAACCAGTTTATTTCAAGTGTTGCCTACTGAATATATTAACTGATTAAATGTTAGATGTCTTTTTAAAAAAGTAAGATATTTTACAGAATATAAGGAAACTACATCTGTAGCCACTATATGGTATGTCTAAGGTACATCAATCTGTCAATTTATTGACAGGTCCCAAGAGACCTTGGGGAAGAGAAAAATGGAATAGGTCATCATCAAAGGGCATCTGAGTCGAGAACAAGTTATGAACCAAATTATACAACCACATGTTGTAGGTGGAAGCTGAGAGAGAAGCAAAGGGAGCCAACCAAGTCCTATTGAATGCTACAGATTTCAGGCAGACAGTCTCCAGAGATGACCTCTGATGAGCCAAGACACATATGCTTATTTATTTCCAACCTCATCAACTCACTGGTAAATGTGCATCTGGCATGGGAAGACAGAAAAGTGACAAATGATAAAACTCCAGAAACAAGTTTGCAGCTCTCAGAAGGAGGAGCCAGTGGAGGGCACAGTAGAGAAAGTCCTGAGGCCCTGGGAAAGGCATCCTGGGATCTGGGCAGGGAAGGTCTTCTGTGCATGGGGTAGCAGAGAAGGATGTATACTGAAGATGAAAGTTCACTGCAGAGGAAATCTCTCAGCTGCGGGTAAGAGGTTGGGGTTTAGCTTCCTGATCCTGTCTTCTATTCACTGACCAGACAGGAAGGGTGAAATGTCCTGTGTCAAGCACAGACCTCAACTACTCCTAGGAGAGGAGAAGACCTCCCAACCCTAAAATCAGAGGGACAGGCTGAGGAAAGTGGCATGAAAGAGGCCAAACTGGTTTCAGAAAAATGCAGTCAAATCTGCTACTGCTCAGTTCGTCTACCCTCCTTTTGGAGTCCAGAGGGTTTGGTGATATAAATACAAGTTTTCATCAAGTCAGCAAGTATTTACTCAATTCAATATTACAAGCAAAATGGTTAAGAGCCATTCTTATTTTCGAATACCTCAAATATATTGCACTATTTTTTAAATTTTTCTAATTACATAAGTAGTACATGCAAATTGTAGGAATTCTTGAAATAGCAGCATGGAAAGAAAAAAGTTTTAGTACTGATAATCTAATTACCTGGAGATGGCTACTGTAAATATTTGATATATTACCTTCTTGCCTTTGTCTATGCAATTTTTAAATTGATTTTAGAGAGAGAGAAAAGCATCCATCAGTTACCTCACATATGCACCCTGACTGGGAATCAAACCCCAAACCCAGGCATGTATCCTGACCAGGAATTGAATCTGCCGCCTTTCAGAGTATGTGATGCTCCAACCAACTGAGCCACACCAGACAGGGCTATGCGATTTTTAACAAATTAGATTTTTTAAAAGTATTTTGGATTATATGTTATATACAATAAGAAGTCTATATTCACCTTTTAAATTAAAATATGAACATTTG
>PVJC01039604.1:0-16138 GCA_004026665.1 Murina feae | reverse complement strand
ATTAATATATTAAAATAACTAAATACAAAATGGTGTGCTATGCCAGAGCTAATAGAGGCTAGAACAGCAGGCACCAAAGTTTTTTTTGGGGGGGGAGGGGGGGGCGGGAATATTGTGAAAGCCTTTGAATTGAGAAAATCCTGTCTTTTTATTTTTCTTTGAACTGGTACAACCTGGCTATCACTCCGTTTTCATGGCAGAACATCTCCATCCAGCTTGTGGACACCAGGCCTGCTTATTTGAGAGCCACTACAGTAAGTAAAATGTTCAGAAAGAACCTCATCACCCAGGACAGAAAATAAACAGTAAGGCAAGGATCAACGGGAAGGTGTTAACTCTGACCAGAGAAGAAGAGAGAGAGAGAAAGAGGCAGCTGCCATGAACTATTTTTGTTTCCCCGAGTCTAACTTGGACTCAGTGGACTTGGTTTTTCTACTACAGACCACAGTCGCAGAGCGATGGAGTCTCAACCTCTCATTTTCAGGAAGGAGGAAATTCCTACACGGAGAGTGTATTATATGTAAATGCAAGTCCCATACAGCCATAGTGTATCGGGACAGCGCTCTATAAATAGCCAGTGTTGGAAACACCCTGTAACATAACAGATGGACGGGCTTGAGTCCCCTGAGCCTTCCCTGGGTTGTTTGGAAAACATCTAAGCAAGCCTCTGCCTACTCCCTTTACAAAACAAGGATCCTTTTACAGTGCATATAACCACTCCCTAACTTTTCTGTCTTACAGATCAGATTTCTGCAGATTACATTTTCTCAGAGTAAGAAAGATGTGTAAAGACAGCTCTCATCCATTCAATCCAGCAAATGCACACTGTCCGCTTCCCCGTCCCTAACATGACTGCTGCTCCCACGGCTGCCCCAAGACCATGGTTTCCTCTAGGTCCCAGGGGCAGAGAAAGCGCTGGCCACCACCAGTCCCACAACCACTAACACCCACAGGAATGGAATTACTGACCGTAAACTCCAGAGAGATACAAACTCCCCTCTCCATTCCTTAGTTCCCTGTCATTCATCCATCCATCCATTCTTTCCACAAATATTTGAGTGCCTACGACCTGCCAGGTATCGTTCCATTAACAGGTGCTTGGGATACAGTAATTGAACTCAGCAGACTACTTCCTAGTCTCACGGAGCTTGTCTTCCAGTGGGAGGAGACAAGAAACAGATGAACAGTTGAAAAGATAGTTGACAGTGGTAAATGCAATGATGACAATTAGAAGTGAGGATGGATGGAAAATGACTAGGGGAGAAACCTAGGTTGGGTTTTCCAGAGGCGTCTCTAAAGAAGTGACATTTACATAGATACCTAAATGACAAGGAATCAGTCATGCAAAGAACCTGGGTAAAGAACATTCCAGGCAGAGGGGACAGCTCATGCAAAAGTCCTAAGGCAACAGGCAAGCTCACTATGTGCAAGGAAGTCCAAGACGCAAAACGCCGGGCCTGCCGCGGGAGCGCCAGAGCGGCCACCAATTCCATTTGGAAGTGTCTTTGAGCTTGCTGGGCCACCATGGGCAAAGCTCACCCTCCCGAGTTAAAAAAATTTATGGACAAGAGGTTATCATTGAAATTAAATGGTGGCAGACATGTCCAAGGAATATTACGGGGATTTGATCCCTTTATGAATCTTGTGATAGACGAATGTGTGGAGATGGCAACTGGTGGGCAACAGAACAATATTGGAATGGTGTTAATTCGAGAAAATAGCATCAACATGTTAGAAGCCTTGGAACGAGTATGAAGAATGGCTGTAGTCACCAGAGAAATCAACTGCTTCTACATATCCCCTCTCCACAGCACCTGTTTTACAATATCAAAATAGAGTCCTGTCCGTTTTCACATTGAACTTTTGTTAAAGAAACTTTTGTATTGACCCAAAAAAAGAAAAAAAAAGAAAGTCCATGAGGCTGAGGTCCAAGTGTGTTGGTAGAAGAAAGTAGAAGATGAGGTCAGAGAGGGAGGCATGCCCTAGCTAGTGCACTGCTCATAGGCCGGGGTAAGAAGTATGGATTTCATTCAATGTGTAATGACAAAGCTTTAGAAGATGCTAAGCTCGGAAGTCACATGATCTGATTAATAGTTTTAAAAGATCATGTTGGCTGCTGGGTGGACAATAAATCCAGGGATCAAGAGATGCAAGAGAAGCCACTTAGGGAGCTATTATAATGGTCCAGGTAGAAAGAGGCTTGGACAAGGATGGCAATAGGGGACGGATGAGAAGTAGAAGGATTCAGGAAATATTTTGGAATTGGAATAACCTAACGACCAACCTTGGTTCCCTCTGCATGGTCTATCTATATCAAATAATTATAGAAAACTGACAATGTTATTGAGCACCTACTATATGCTAGGCACTGGAAGTTATAGAAGACAAACACCAACTCCTCTTGCCCTGTTGCCACAGGAAGCTCTAAATTGGGGAAGCTACTGCCCATTCCAACCCCGCCCCATTTTCAGGGCCAGAAGCACACCCTTCACCCCCCTGCACTCTACTCCAATGCTGATCAGGGGTTGATGGTGTCTGAGGAGTGTTTACAACTGGAGAATTGATGCCATAAAAAAAGAGTCCAAAGTTCTCCCAAGATTTCAGAGCACAAACCAGGGCAGCCCAAAGCTCCAACATTGGGCAGATGGTGCAAGAGAAACTCGCTGGTGCCCACACCACTGCCCATCTTTTTCTGGGTCTCCAGAGCCTCGCCAGCCAGAGCTCCAGTCAAGCCAGACTTCCTCTACTATTCTACTACCCTACATCTTCTGCAATTCACCCAAGATTTCTTCGTCAATTTCTGAGTCTCATGTGCCCTCTGATGGCACCTCCCTGAAACTGCAACCCATAGTTAATCTCAGTTTTTCACTACTCAATCTACAAGCCTCTTTGGCTACCTGTTCCCAGGAGCCATATGGGAAATTCCAGAAATTGCCAGGAGGGCTAGAAATGCCACTAAGGCAAGGGGCTACATCAGTTTCTGAGTCTTAGAGGCATGAGTTAGCTTTCCATCTATTACCAGATTCATCTTTTGTTTATGAATTAAACAATTTTTGAGCACCTATTGTGGGCTAATCCCAGATAGCAGGTGTGAAGCTCAGAGCTTTGAGTCACCTGGGCTTTGAGTCTGGAGCTGGTAATGTAAAGAAGCTAAAGCAATTTAGAATTCGTTCCACTATCAGGGTCAGTGTATCCATTGACACTGGCCCCAAATCAGACTTATCCATGGTTCCTTCTCCCTAATTTCCCTTTGTTCCCGCCCTTTTTTAAAGCCTTGTACTCTGGCCTGTCTATCAACTACATGAGCAAGTTATTCACTGTCCTTTTGAGACATATCTTTTCTGCTCGCAATTGTTGGAGTCTGTTTCTGCAATCAAGAAAATCACTGGCACATTGGACAGTTGGTCAAGCCTCTCTGAACCTTAGTTTCCTCCTCAGTAAAATGGGATGATAACAATGACTTCCATGCAAAAGGCTGTTTTACTATATGTGTATTAAATATCTATTGCTGCATAACAAATCACCATATGTTGAGCCGCTTAAAACAGCACACAATTTCCATGGATCAGGAGTCTGAGCATGGCTTAGCTAGGTGATCAGGATCTCATAAAGCTGCCATCAAGGTGTCAGTCAAGGCTGAAGTCTCATCTGAGGCTCGCATGAGGAAGAATAAATTCTAAACTCAGGTGGTTGTTGACAGGACTCAGTTCCTGCAGGTTGTTGGACTGAGGATCTCAGCTTCTTACCACATGGGTCTCTCCAACACAGCAGTTTGCTTTATCACAACCAACGAGGGAGAAGAAGTGTCATTCCATCTAGTTCATAGAACACTTATGCTGTGGTCTATGAATTAGAAGCAAGTCACAAGGCCAGCCCATAGGTAAGAGGAGGGAATTACTCAAGGTCATGAATACCCAAAGATAAGGATCATTGGGTGTAGGGAGCGGCTACAGGGTTAAGTCTCAGACTGACCTGTGGCAGGGCCACAAACAAGTCCCAGTTTGGAGGACAGAGCCCTCCTAGGGTAATTAAGCTTGACGTTATAATCCTCCCTAGTTCCTTTCTAGGTAGCTAATGGGCTGTGAGAGGTGCAGCAATTGCTGCCAAAACAAGGTGAAACTCACAAGAACATTGTAAACATGTTAATCACTTCCCTTGTTTTGCACTGTGTATTCTGACTATAAAATAAAGCTTTGGCTTGCAGGATGGGTCTCCCTATGTCCTTATCCAGGCTCAAGAGATCCACCTAGCCCCAACTGTATTCTCTTTTCTGTCTTCTTTAAACCTTCACTGCCCCTGCTCAGTCTCACTGAACCGAGCCATACTGAGCACGGTTCAGTTGGGACTATCTTGGAGTCAGCCTGCCACATGAGGTAACTGTTAATCATCATTCAAGACTTTGTTCAAAATCTCACTTCCTTCTTAAGGGCTTTTCAAGTCTCCTCAATCTAAACTCTTCTAAATGGGGAAACTTGAAAATGTACTGGTTATTAGATGGGATTTTTTTTATTGTGTTAGAGAGATTGTGTTAATTTGGTGCTATAAGATGTTCTTTTCAAGAAATACTAGTGGTAGAGCTCTGACTGGTATGGCTCAGTTGGTTGAAGTGACATCCTGGACACCAAAAGGAGACGTTTTCAATTCCTGGTCAGGGTACATACTCAGGTTGGGGGTTTGATCCCTGGTTGGGGCATGAGTAAGAGGCAACCAATTGATGTTTCTCTCTCACATTGATGTTTCTTTCTTTCCCTTCCTCTCTCTAACATAAAAATTAATTATTATAATAAATAATTTTTTAAAGAAATACTAGTGGTAAAATATCATGATACTCAGTTAAAAAATACTTTAGAGTAGTAAAGAGAGAGTCATAGGTCATTCTTCCTTTCTTTCCCAATCCCCATGACTAAGTAGTTGCCATGGAAAAAGTTGCTTTTGCTTTTACCAAAATTGTTCAGGAAGCCAACATTATACATGTGTATAAGGGGTGAGAGGTACTGAGGAATATATTTAACAAATATCAGAGGGCTCCCATTTTAGAGTTTTGTCCACAGCTGTGTGTGTGTTGGCTCAAATTTAAGAGAAGTCTTCTTCCATCAACCCTGAACAAAAGACTGTGGGGTGGGGATGGTTGTCATTGACTTATAGATATTTTCATCAATAAAAAGGTGGTGCCCTGGCCTGTTTGGCTTAGTGGATAGAGCGCTGACCCATGGACTGAAGGGTCCCAGGTTTGATGCCAGTTAGGGCCACATGCCCAGTTTCAGGCTCAATCCCCAGTGGAGGGCATGCGGGAGGCAGCCTATCGATGATTCTCTGTCATCATTGATGTTTCTCTCTCTCCCTCTTCCTTCCTCTCTGAAATCAATAAAAATATATTAAATAAATAAATAAATAAGTGTGTTCAGCATGTTCACAAGGAAACAAATTAAGGTGTGTTTCTAAAAACAATTGGGCTGCATGCTTCAAAAATATCAATAATATGGAAGAAAAAACCAGCTGGGAAACTGATATAGTTTTAAGGAAACTGGACAGACATAACTAAATGTAATACATGATACTTGATTGGGTCCCAGAATTGTTTTTAAATCATAAGGGCATTGTTTGGACAACTGGGGAAATTTGAAATGGACCATATATTAGAAATATTGTATAAATATTAAATTCCCTGAGTGTGATCATGTTTTGTGATTATGTAGAAATGCCTCTGATCGTGGTAAATACATGATGAAATATTTAGTAATGTCGGTAACTAACTCTCTGATGGTTCAGTAAAAAACCACACATCTACACAGAGATAAAGCAAATGTGGGGAAATATTAATAACCAGTGAAACTAGGGGAAAGGTATATAAAAGCACTGTATTTAATTCTTGTAACTTTAAACCTAAAAAAAGGCTTAACATTTTTCAAGATCAAAATTTGGGGAAATGCCAAACCTTCATAGTTTTAATGCCAGCAGAAAAATACTCCAGATGAAGAAAGTGACAAGGCTCTGTGGTTCCCCTGAATTTCCCACAGAGGTGGGGGGGAGGGTGTGCAACAGTATTTGCCCAATAGGCACACTGAGTGCTAGGTGCCAGCAAAGCAGAGCACTGAAAAATATTTATTTAGAAATAATTTGGTATTTTCCCCAAGACATCAAATTTGTCATGGAAAATTTCAGAATTTTCCTTTTTTTTTTTTTTTTTTTTTTTTTTTTTTTTTTTTTTACAGTTGAATTGTTTTTCACCATGCAGGGATTGTCACAATCTTTTTCATACTTAAGGTATCTAAAGTCTTAAAGTGCCTCAACCCACCCACCAAGGGCTGGGAGCCAGCAGGCAGGGGAACCAGGAAGGCACACAAGGGAACTGCACAGTTGTAAAAAGCCCTTTGGAATTAGGTAGCCCCCCTTCCTCTGCCCAAGTCTGGGAACCCAGTGATAAAGCTAGTTGTAAGAAAGGACATGGAGAAAACTTCTGCGGTGAGGATAATGTTGTAGACCAGCAATTTTCAACCTTTTTCATCTCAGGACACACAAACTAATTACTAAAAAATCTGCAGCACACCAAAAAAAATTTTTTTTGCCAATATGACAAAGAATAGACATAATTTTGATTTATACTACTACTATTAAAATAATAGTAATAGTAATTATCTATTTTTTAAAAAATTGATTTCAGAGAGCAAGGAAGGGAGAGGGAGAAGGAGAGGGAGAGAGGGAGAGAAACATCAATGATGAAAGAGAATCATTGATTGGCTGCCCCCTAAATGCCCCACACTGGGGAATTGAGCCTGCAACCTGGGCATGTGTCCTAACCAGGAATCAAACCGTGACCTTCTGGTTCATAGGTTGTCAATCAACCACTGAACCACACCAGCCAGGCAATTACCTACCTTTTTTGCTGTGACTTTTTTAAAAATCAGGTGCTTATCTATTCTATATATAGAAGGCAAATATGCTAAGTGTCCCTCCAACCACTGACTGTTCGCTATGACACACACTGACCACCAGGGGGCAGACACTCAACGCAGGAGCTGCCATGACTGCGCACTGGCCATTTACAAAGAAATAGCACTGTGGACCTGGCGCCTACAAAGCAACACTTGTCTTCCCCCCAGAGGGACATAGGCCCCACTACCACACCAGAGCAACAGCCCACCAAATCACAGCCAATGCTGCCGAGACCCCATGACGCAAGGCAAAAGCAAAATGCAGCCCACAGCCCAGCCCAGCCCAACCCAGCTTGGAAGCCATCGCTGTGGGCACCAGGTAATGATGTCATGTAGCAACACCTGGCTTTCTTTCCCTAGCGACTAGTCTCCTTGGAGTTTCTTTAGCCCAGGAACATGACTTTCTTTATAGCCAGGTGTAAACGTTTTATACTTTAAATGTCTGAGAAGCATTTATCGTGCCTCATCTCATTTGATCCTCACAGAAGTCCTGGAGTAGGTAGATAAGAAACTCCGTAGAATCCTATTTTCTTTTCATTAGCCAGAAAATGGAGATTTAGAAAGTTTAGAAACTTGACCCAACTAAAAAGAAGTAAGAAATAGTGGAACTTGAAAATTACTTCAGATTTTCTATGCACAGAATATGTCAAACACTGTTGTAGTTAAATATTTCACCCTTTGTTCTCTCTCTGTGATCTACAATAACAATCTGCTTTGTTGATATTTACTGCTGTTACTGACAATTACCTGAAAGAGAAGTTGGGGTGCTTCACTGGGCTGGAAAAAGTTTAGCTAAATCAGAAAGCAGGTCTAATTAAGCAAGTTTATTTCATATATATAAAAGGCTAAGCTGACTCACCCATGCACAATACATATAAAGCTCTTGCCAATTGCACATGTGTTTTTGATCTGTCATTGTCAATCGTGAATTTGGTTGACACTTCTAAAATAGAGAAAGGGTGAACAGTGATATTAAAATATCTTTTCTAATTAATTTCCTTTCAATGTGCATGAATCCATGCACCGGGCCACTAGTACTTGTATATAAGAAGTTCTGTTACCAAGAATTAATGAGACACAACCCTATTATGAGACATGACCAATGAGATGCAACTCTATTATATGACCTATATATTTATGGCTCAACACAGGGCATTCACACCAGATGGCTATTATTGCATTGGCTGTTGTCATTTTTCATTTTATGTATTTATTTATTTATTTATTCTTACCCAAGGATATGCTTTTATTAATTTGAGATAGAGGAAGGGAGAGAAAGAAAGAAACATTGATTGGTTGCCTCCCATATGCACCCAATCTGGGAATGAACTGGCAATGTAGGTATGTGCCCTGACCAGGAATTGAACCCACAACCTTTTTGTGTACTAGATGACTCTCTAATTCCCTGAACCACTCGGCCAGGGCTGTTGTCATTTTTTAATTTGACAATCAAAGAGAAAAGAGGTCAGTGCCCTGGCTAAATAGTCAGGTATTGCATATTTTAAATTTTTTTATAGCACACCAGTTGAAAATCCCTGTCATAGATCTTGATTTGGATGTTGTTACACAGATGTAGATATATATGCCCCCTCCAAAAGAATTGTACTTTTAATATTTGTGCACTTTATGTAATTGAGTTATATCTCAATTTTTTTTTAATCTTAAGAAAAAATCCATATGGATTACACCCAAAAGGTGATAACTTCTGGATAATGGGAATATTATGTTTTGATTTGTTTTGTCTTGTTGCTTATCTGTATTTTCTAATTTTCTAAATTGGTTTTAGAGAGAAGAAGAGAAAGGGGAGAGAGAGTGGAAGAGAGAGTGGGAGAAAGAGAGAGAGAGATTTGTTGTTCCACTTACTTATGCATTTATTGGTTGATTCTTACACATGCCCTGACCAGGGATCGAAACTGCAACCTTGATGTATCAAGATGACACTCTAACCAACTTAGCTATCCAGCTATGGCCTTGTATTTTTGAATTTTCTACAGCCCATAAATATGGCTTCTGTAATACAAGGTTATTTTTTAAACTGCATTTCAAATACTTGCTAATATTATTCCTGCTGCCTCGGGGGAGAGTCAAGAAATGTATTTGCATTATTCCTGAAGGAGATGGTGTGTGGCCACGAATAATAGGAAGGAATGAAATACTAATCACTTTGGCATCCGGGTGTGGGGACTTAGGGAAGTCCCCAGTGTTGAACGTGTGGAAGGACAGTGTGGACCAGTGTCTCTGGCCTACGTACGTAGTGTAATGGAAAGAACCCAGGAGGTGGAATCTAAGGATCTGGATCTGAATCCAGATCCACCATGGACTGACTGTGGCCTTTGAAAAGTCATTTAACCTCAGAATAGGAAGGACTAAGGGTTAGTCACAAGACATGGGCTACAACCTGGGTCATGACTCTGTGCAGATTCTCTCCACCACATGCTGCTTATCTGTTTATGAGGTTCTTACCACCTGTGATAACAGCTACTTTTAACATAGCCATTCCTTTTCTTCTGAATGTTTAAGCCATTCCATTTTTGAAACACAGATGTTCCTGTGGAATTCCCAAAGATCCTTTGTTAAGCAAGCACTGTCCTTTTTCTACATTAACGGCAAGAAAACTCCACTGCAGAGATAAGTGACTTCCCCACAACTAGGAAGTGATAGAAGCAGGACTTGCCTTTTGGTTTTCAGACTCCAAATCCTTAGTCCTTTCCACCTGGCCAGACGGCCTATCCCTGACACTTACCTGCACCTTCTTGTCCTGTGCTTGCTCCCAGAAGCTCTGTAGTTCTCCACTGTCAGCAGGGCATTGATTCTGGGGAGGATAGAGGCCTCTGCACACAGCATCCCTGAATGTCCTCATGCCTACATGACTACGGGTCAAAAGGCCCTGGACTTCCCCTGGCTCTGTGTAACCCGAAGATCTTTGGGAGTCTAGACTTCCAATCCTGGGGAATCACGTGGGTCAAGGGTCTTTTTTTAAATATATTTTTTTATTGATTTCAGAGAGGAAGGGAGCGGAAGAGATAGAAACATCAATGATGAGAGAGAACCAATGATTGGCTGCCTCCTGCATACACCCTACTGGGGACTGAGCCTGAAATCTAAGCATGTCCCCTGACTGGAAATTGAATCATGACCTTTTGGTTCATGGTTGAAGCTCAACCACTGAGCCACACCAGCTGGGCAGAGTCAAGGGTCTTTCAGTCTCACTTCCCCAGCCTGGCTCCAGGGTGGTTGCCAGCTCCCTGTCTTCCTGACCCATGACAAGGAGCCAGAACTCTTCACCAGCCCTCTTCCCTCCTCCCTAGGAGCCTTCATACCCAGCCCTGAACTTCCCTATCTAGGTCCTGCCGCTCCTTAACCACCCCTCCCAGGCCCCCAGGCCTCATCCCCCTTGCAGCTGGTGAAGGAGCAGAGAGAAGCAGAGCGAAAGGCAATGGTGGGCCCAAGGGGCAGCAGCTTGAGCAGCCAGCACTATGCTCTTTTCAATAATTCATTGCCAGGGAGGATGAAGGCACCATGCCCTCATTCTGAGCTGGAGAAGGCTACCACAGCTCAGAGCCTTAGACTGAGAGTGTTGGGAGTCGGGGATGGGTCAGAAGCTGAGTGAGAGCAAGTAGAAGGGTACCCAGCTGCCAGCACCCTCCCAGCAAAAGCACTAGCACTTCTCTCTCTACTCTTTGCTAGAGAGGGGCTCTGATCTGGGCTGAGATCAGGGGTTTGGTCACAGATAAAGGAATCCGAGAACTACAGTGAGCCAGAGGGGTAGAGAGGACCAAAACAGAAACACAGAGCCTCAACCCCACTCACTCTAGCTGTACATCAGGGTCATGGGAGCCTTCTGGGGCCAACCTCAGTCTCTTGTTGGCAGTTCCCCAACCCCCACCTAAAGAATGACCAAGTCCCTTCTGTCTCAGACTTCTGAAAACCTGGGATGCTTCAACTGCCCCTGGTAGGGGAACAATTTCCCCTTATATCTAAGTGAAATATCTCAGAAACCCTCACCTTCACCCCCTTCCCCACCCTCACCCCATCTCTTTTCAACTCCATTTCCCTGGCTTGTAAACATGTGGAAGCAGAGGAAGGATTGAAACGGACCCCTTGCTGTTATTCAGAGTCTTAAAGTGTTAAGAGTTTGGCAAAAATGAAGGATAGAAGGCAGTAAAGTCTAGGCCAGACTTCCTTCCCCAGAATCCTACTGATCCTGCTGCTACCACCCCTTCCTCCACCTGAGGCAGCCTCATTCCAATCCATTCTGTGCAACAGGAATCACTCATCGTATTGACCTGGAGGGAAAACTGAGATCTAAGACTGAAATAAACATATCAATCACCTACTATGTGCCAGCATGGAGCCAGAATCTGGGAAGAAAGAGAATGCGAGCCAAGCACCTCAGCCCTCTCACCTCCCCGCCTTCCCAGGCACCAGAGAACCCCCAACCCACAGAGCAGTCACACTGCCTAGCCCAGAGCAGGCAAGAGTCATGTCTTGAAGCCATAGCTGAGAGCCCAGTTCCTCCAGAGACTCCTGGTGTGGGAAGGAAGGTGCAATCTTACTGGACACAGTCAGCAAGAAACTCTTCAGTATTTATAGCAAATGCTGTGTCAGGGGATGGAGCCTGAAAGTGCCTGGAAGCATCAAATATCACCATGGGCCTAGAGGCAGAACCCAGAAAAAGAAGACAGAGATTACAGCAAGAGAGACTGAGGATTGATGTTGGAGGAACTTCCCTAGAGTAATATCTGGACTTGGCAATGGGGATTTCCTGTGGAAGCTACTTCTGAGCTTTCTCAGACATGACGTGTAGACCTTTTATGGTCTCGGTGGAATAGATACAAAATAATGAACATGGTGATCTTTGTTCTCTGTCCTTGTGGTTCACAGGTTTTCAAATGTTAGGGCCACTAAGTACCAAGTACTGTTGTGCAGGTTATGCCTTCCTGAGGAGGTAAATAGGAATAGATCAGTAGGGCAGCCCCCTGGCGCGGAGGCCCTGCCAATCATCCTGAGATCATGACAGCCTCGGGGTCTGGGAGGTCGGAGAGTAGGGTGAGCTGATGCCAGGAAGAAGGAAGAAGACTGCCTGAGAAGCCCTGGGGACTGTATGCTGGCACCGAGGACCCGAAGGGGCCAAGCTAAGGCATGGCTCCCAGAAATGAGTCCAGTCTAGCAGCCCCTCTTAGCAGGGTGCCAGATACTGTGAGGTCAGAGCCAGAGGTGGGCACCCAATGGAGGGAGTGGAGAGGAAGGGTGTGTGGGTCCCAGACAGGCCCCAAGAGGGTTAATCCTGCAAGTCATCTCACACGGAGGGGCTGGGAAAGGGCAGTTCTGGGAACCTGGAGGCTGGGCTTCCAGCTCTAGCTCTGAGGTTCCTACCTTCGCTCTGTGTTGTACAGTCCAGCAGCTGGAGTGGAAATGAGTAAAAGTGAAGGCTGCAAAGCTGCCCCTATATACCTCAGAGTCCCTCTGATAGGCTGAGGGAAATCATTAATATTTCTATTTTAAAGTACGGATTAGAGAGAGAGGCGTTCTAGGCTGCAGGTTCTGGGAGAGTGGAGGGAAGGAAGGAGAGAGGGAAGAGCCAGAGACAATGGCTTGCCTTGGCCAGCACACTCCACCCCACCCCACCCCACCCCACCCCTTCTCCTATGGAAACTAAAGCTGCCCCAAGGCCCAGAGGAGCTAGTCCATTAGCTGTGGTCAGTGGGGGTGCATGGAGTAGGTGGGGGGTGTTTCCCTCCAGGTCTTGTTGCCAAATGAAAGGCAAGCTTCTGCTCCAGTAGAGCGAAAAGCAAAACAAAACACAAAACCTCCTCGCACGTTTTTAAACACACACATAACCTCTTTATCTCTTCCGAAGAGTTGAAGCTAAGTAACTGGTAGGTAGGTGGGTGGTAAGGGAATCCTCGGACCTACTGGACTAGACCACAGTGAGGGGGCGGGAGTGTCCCCCCCAAAGCACTTTCCAGGTGAAGTCCCGCCTGAGGATGAGCTGGGAGTGGAGAGAATTCTCTCCCAATTTAACTCCCTCTGGAATGAGGGCAAGTGGAGGGGTCAGTTAAACAGAAAGGGAGAGAAGTCTTCCCAGATTCCCCGGGGATGGGAGGGTTGAGGGGAGGGGTTCTGGCACCCCCAGGGTAAGGGAGTTAGAAAAGAAGCTCAGGGAGGACAGTGGAGCGCCCTCAATCCGGAAGAGTTCTAGTTGGTGCGGAGGGGGAGTTGGGGACCCCCGTCATTCAGTTCAGGGTGTGTCTGTGTCTCCACAAGGGGGTCTGCTGCATCCTCCCAGTGCCCAAGCCGCCCCCTTCGGTATGGAGAAGAGTCCAGCCGGGGTGTTGGGGGTGAGGAGCGACCAATGAGAGGCAGATCCGCTCAGAGGGTGCAGGGAGAGAGCGGGCTGGGGCTACACCCCTGCTCCCCCCTTCCCCCGCCAGAACTTGGGCTTGTCCTCTTTGACGTGCCCGCTGAAGGGGGCGGGAGGGGTACTGACCCGAGGATCGTCCGAGACTCTGTGCTCTTTGCTGCTCAGGCCCTGCGGGTTGCGGCTGGGCTCAGTGGAGTCGCCCCGGCAGACCAGGATGGAGGTAGGAGCGGTTTAGGGCTCCAGAGAGGCCAAGTATCTAAAGGGATACTTGGGGGGCGGAGGGGGGGAATAGGGTGCAGCCTGGAATCCCAGTCCAGGGATCTGGCGATGGGACCGCGGCCCCTGTGAAGAGAGAGAGGGGTTCGTCTTGGGCTTGGTAGGGGTCTGGCTCAGAGCTTCGGCCCCTCTGCTCCGGCCGGGGCAGCGCCTCCTGCTGGCAGGGCCCGACCTCTGCCGGCCGACACACGGGACCCCGGGGCGGGTACCGCCACCTGGAGGGCGTGCGGCCACCGCGCGAGCGAGTCCAGGGGGCGCTGCAGCCGGTCAGGGGGAGCCGCCTGGCCTCTCCCTCGGCCTTCGCGGGCGGAGTCCCGACACGCACCACCCGGAGGCGCAGTGACAGAGGCTCCCCGGCGCCGGGCAAGCCCCAGCTGGGCTGTCTGCAGTCGGATCCCGCAGAAGCCACGGGGTCTGGACCTGGGACAGGGAGGTGGACGGGCTTCCCCGGAACCCGGAGGGAGAGCCCGGCCGCAGGGCTAGCGAGCAGCGCACGAGCATTCTTCTCGGATCCACCGGTTCCTCCGCTGAGGTCGGTCGGACGGCGCTCTCCTCCCGCGGACGCTGGGCGCGGGCGCACGGAGCCGGGGCCGCGGAAAGCAGAACCTTCCACCCGGAACTCCGGAGCTGGGCGGCCCTGGAGCTACTCCAGCCCTTCTGCCTGTGGCGGCGGGAGCTCCAGTTCCTTTTCTGGGGAGGGGTACAGGAAGAAATGGGGGGGGAGAAATGGGGCGGAGAAGGGACTATGTGGATGGACAGTGGGAAGGCACCCTGATAAACAGGGACCGCAAAGAGATGGAAGAGACTGGAATGGAGAGAACAGGACTGAAAGGCGACAGGAGAGGGCGAGAGTGACTAGAGAAGGCAAGGCGAGACCGGGAGAAGGAAGGAGGGAGGGAGGGAGGAGAAAAGGGGGAGGGAACCGGGAGACAGGGAAGGGAGCGGGCGGCGGAGCCAGGCGGGCGTAGGGCGAGGCCAGGCGTGCAGGCGGGGAGCCCGCGTGCAGAGCCGCCGCCGGGTCCAGCTCCCGCCTCGGAGCCCCTGGCCCGGGGGAGGGGGAGAGGCCGCTGGCCCGGTCTATGTCTTTTTCTGACTCCAGTGCAACCTTCCTGCTGAATGAGGTAAACGCGGGGCCCCTGCCCAGTGGGTGGAGGGGAAGCCCCACTCCAAGCTAAGAAGTGGGCTCAAATTTGGGAGAAATTGCAGTGATGGGGAGGGAGATCAGAGATGAGGCTGAGAGTGGCAGAGGCAGTAAGAAAGAAGGGAGTGGCCGGAGCTGGCAGCTTCCAAGCACTTGAACAGGAATGGGAAGGGATGGCTGCCTGGGGAGGCAGAAAAGGGGCTAGAAAAGAGGGGGAAAGGAGGGCTTCGTGCCCCTCTCTGGGTTCCCTAGGGACAGCTAGAATGTTAGGGGCTTTGGCTTGGTCCAGCTCTTAAAGACTGAGGAGGAAGATTTCCCCGAGATCTGGTGCCTGCCTCGGTTTCCCCATTCAGTGCTCAGGGGTTGGGATCTGCCCAGCTTCCTGGTGTGCTTACAGGAGAAACTAGGTATCCTGGAGGCTCCCCAAGAACTCCAGCTCCCAAACCTGGTTATTTGGATCTCACCCCCTATGTCTTGCTTCTATGCCTTGGGTGCCTGCCAGCTGCCAGTCTAGTAGCTCTTTCCTTAGAAAGAGGAGGGCAGGAAGAAGCCTCTCCTGAAATCCTTCCACCCGCCTCACCTGTCTCCCCTTATGTTCAATCATAGAAAAGAAAAGGGCTTGGGGTGACATGGACAATGACAGGCACATGTCTTATCACAGGACAGGTATAAGAACTGGAATAAGCAGATGTGGGTGAGGTGAGAAATGGGGGGGGGCGACCTTGAGTAGCAACTAATAGATAAGGGCTAAAGAGAGAGAGGCTCTGAATCTCCTCCTACAAGACCCAGGGGATTGGCCCAGGTAAGGGGAACTTGAGTCTATCTCCTGGGGGTGGTTGGCCTGGCAACTTGTGCTTCAGAAGCAGACTTAGACACCATTGTCCCAGAAGGGGATGAAGACCGCAAGGTGTATGAGGAAGGAATGAGGCTGATGGCAGAACAACTGTTACCAGGACCCCCTGGTGGTAGGAAGAATCCCAAAAAGAGGTCTGGGGAATAGACGGGATTGGGAGAGAAGCAGATGCCTCAGCAGCTGTCTTCTTTATTAGAGTCATCTCCCAGGAGCACTTGAGGGGCATATTCTTTCACACTGCATGCCTCCTTTCTGCCCTCTGGAAGAACAGAAAGGATTGAAAGGCAGAGAATGAAAGAGGAGGATATAGGAATACTGAAGAACTAGGAGAAGGCACAAAAGTGAGAAGACAGTGTCTGGGAACGTCCAATACAGAAGAATTCAACATAGTAACCTCCAAATTGTACTGGACGAAGAGGGAACTGTGGAAGGGTACTGCCCCCTCCACTCCAGTAGTGATGGATCCCCTCAGCCACAGCGATCCGACAACATTGTTTGCCAAATCCAGCAGGAGGAAGAGGCTGGGCAGGGCTGGCCTGCACTACTCAGGGCTAGACAGGCTGAAGGCAGAG
>PVJC01039603.1:0-16174 GCA_004026665.1 Murina feae | reverse complement strand
GGCATCTATGTTCATGAGGGATATTGGCCTATAATTCTCTTTCATTGTGTTGTCTTTGTCTGGTTTTGGTATTAGGGTAATGCTGGCTTCATAGAATGAGTCTGGAAGTGTTCCTTCCTCTTGAATTTTTTTGAATAGTCTGAGGAGGATAGGTTTTAGATCTTCCTTAAATGTTTGGTAAAACTCCCCTGTGAAGCCACCTGGCCCTGGGCTTTTGTTTGCTGGGAGATTTTTTATTACTGCTTCAATTTCTTCCATAGTGATTGGCCTGTTGAGATTTTTAGATTCTTCCTGATTGAGTTTTGGAATGTTGTCCTTTTCTAGGAATATGTCCATTTCCTCCAGGTTGTCCAGTTTGTTGGAATAGAGTTGTTCATAGTATTCTTTAACAATCCTCTGTATTTCTGTAGGGTCTGTTGTTATTTCTCCTTTTTCATTTCTGATTTTGTTTATTAGGGTCCTCTCTCTTTGCTTCTTGGTGAGCCTGGCTAGAGGTTCATCAATCTTGTTTATCCTTTCAAAGAACCAGGAGAGCATTTTGTTTTATTATCATGTCTTTAATTCCTCTCACATAGACTTGCTCATTTTTATATTCATTCATTCCTTCTCAGCAAACATGTACTCAATAATTATTTATTAAGCACCTTCTCTGTAACAGGCCCTGTACTGGATTATGGTAAAGGAGAAAAACAAGGAAGCACATAATTATAATGCCATGGACAGGTAAGCTCAGGGAGCATTTCCATTGTGATTGTGGTTTCTGGAGGATGGTTGTAGCTTGCTTCAGAGATTCCCTTCAATAAAATAAAAACTAAACTAAATACATAATCCTTCACTGAAGTTCAAACCAAGTTTTCTCTTAAAAATGGTAGCATGACTATGACTAGAAGCCTCAGTACTGTACAACAGAGTGTGAAGGGAAGCTTTTCCCTCTATATAACTTTTCTAGGTATACTTCTTGAAGATTAGAAAGTCCCTCTGTATAACTTTTCCCTCGGTATAGCTTTTCCAGGTATACTTCTTGAAGAATAGGAAGTCCAAGTGCTCAGGACTTTATACCTGTTCTACTTTGGCTTGGTTGGAGTGGTTTAGTTTGTTAACCTTGTAATGGCCAAGAATACTTAAGGCTCAATGATTGTAGTTCCAAATATGGATTG
The DNA here is from genome assembly GCA_004026665.1 of Murina feae. Lineage (NCBI taxonomy): Eukaryota > Metazoa > Chordata > Mammalia > Chiroptera > Vespertilionidae > Murina > Murina feae. Next base: position 15,017 of record PVJC01039603.1, on the reverse strand, counting down.
TTCTCAATTTTTAAGATAAAAACAACTTGTAAATGTACCTGTCTGTAAAAATTGTATATATTTTTACAGCCAATCTATTTCTTTGAAATGTAAAGGGACAAGAGTCAAATTTCATTAGTTTTTTCATACCCTCTTGAAATGTGAAACTTCTATAGTTAGGAACCTATTTCTTACAGCTTTTTTATTCTAAACTTTGTCCTGGTCAATTCTATATTGTGTATAGAACCAATTGATGTAATTGTATGCAACCTGGTTGTAATGGAACAATTCTGATTCATAACTATGCAGGCTTTAGTTTTCCTATCTGGTTTGGTAAGTATTCTGTATAGGGCTTTTTTGTTTGTTTTTAAAAACCTGGGTTGAGAAATTGAGTCATGGAAATTAATCCTTCCACTTTGTTACATGTAGATTTTCAATAATTGGGTCAAGGTGTCATTTTAAGGGGATTTGGAGGGGTGGGAGAGCAGGCCGATAATCTATAAGAATAAAAGCATAATATGCTAATTAGACCGGACAGCCAAACAACCTTCCAGACATCATTCCAGATGAAGCTGCTACAGCGGGGGCCTAGGTAGAGGTGGTGAGGGGTGATCAGGCAGGCAGGCGAGCAGTTAGGGGTGATCACAGAGGTAGGCAGAGTGGTTAGGTGTGATCAGGCAGGCAGGCAGAGGGATAGGGGTGATCAGATAGGCAGGCAGGCAAGTGATTAGAGATGATAAGGTAGGCAGGCAGAGTGGTTAGGGATGATAAAGCAGGCGGGCGAGTGGTTAGGAGCCAGCAGTCCCAGATTGCAAGAGGGATGTCCAACTGCCAGTTTAGGCCCGGTCCCACTGTGGGATTACAAGAGGGTGCAGGACAGGCTGAGGGATACACCCCTGCCCCTCCATGCATGAATTTTGTGCACCTGGCCTGTAGTTTAAAAATAATGAGCTCTGATTGGGCAACAACTTGTTTTGAGTTCTTTCTGTTTGAGCTAACTTAATTGGTGAATTTGTGTTCATGAGCTCATCTGCAAAGCTTTAAAAAGGATGTTCAGCTGTTCCAAATGGGACTTATTAGCAGTATGTGTATAAAAAGATTTCATCAGGTGGATGAGAGACGTTTGATCCCTTATTTACTTAATAAGTGTTAAAATGATGGCTTTGAAAAGTAGGCTATAGTCTAGTTATTGATGCTATTTTAGGCTGGCTTGTTAAGCACAGCAAATACTTAATTGTGTGTTTTTTTTAAAAAAAAATGGTAGCATGGTCTGTCTGGCATGTGATTGAATGTTTCTATCTCTCTCTCCTTCTTCCTTCCTCTCTGAAATCAATAAAAATATATTTTTTAAAAAAGTGGTAGCATTATGAGTAAAACAGCACAGTGCTGATAGAACATTTTGTTTCAAGTTCTAGAAGTATCTAATTCAAGTCCTTTGCCCTTTTTTTAATTGGACTGTTTGTCTTTCTGGTATTGAGTTGAATGACTTCTTCATATATTTTGGAAATTAACCCCTTATTAAATATATCACTGGTGAATAAGTTCTCCTATACAGCAGGTTCTCTTTTCATTTTGTTGTTTTATTTTACTGTGGAGAAGCTTTTTAGTTTGATGTAGTCCCATTTGTTTATTTTTCCCTTTGTTTCTCTTGCCCTAAGAGATGTACCGGTGAAAATACTGTTATGTGAGATGTCTGAGATTTTACTGCCTATGTTTTCTTCTAGAATTTTTATGGTTTTTCAACTTACATTTTAGTCTTTCATCCACTTTGAGTTTATTCTGGTGTATGGTGTAAGAAGGTAGTCTAGCTTCATTTCTTTTGTACGTACCTGTCCAATTTTCACAACACCATTTATTGAAGAGACTGCCTTTACTCCATTGTTTTCATTTGACTTCTTTGTCAAATATTAATTGACCATATGGTGTGGGTTGATTTCTGGGGTCTCTATTCTGTTCCATTGGTCTATATGCCTGTTATTGTGCCAGTGCCATGCTGTTTTTATTACAATAGCTTTGTAGTATAGTTTGATATCCGGTATTGTGATCCCTCCAACTTTGTTCTTTCTCAAGATTGCTGTGGATATTTGGGGTCTTTTTAGTTCCATATACATTTTTGGAATATTTGTTCTAAATCTGTGAGATATACTGTTGGTATTTTAAAAGGATTTGGATTGAATCTGTAGATTGCTTTGAGTAGTATGGACATTTAAATGATGTTAATTCTTCCAATTCATGAACATGGTAATGCTTCCATTTGTTTGTATCTTCCTCTATTTCCTTTTTTAATGTTCTATAGTTTTCTGAGTATAGGTCTTTTACCTCCTTGGTGAAGTTTATTCCTAGATATCTTATTGTTATTTGCAATGGTAAATGAAATTGTTATTTCAGTTTCTCTTTCTGAGATTTAATTATCAGTGTATAAAAATGCCATTGATTTCTAGATGTTAATTTTACATCCTGCTATTTTGCCAAATTTATTTATTAAAGCTAGCACTTTTGGGGTGGAGTCTAGGGTTTTCTATGTAAAATATCATGTCATCTGCAAGTAATGACAGTTTGAATTCTCCCTTTTCAATTTGGTTGCCCTTTGCTTCTTTTTTAAAAAAAAAAATATTTTATTGATTTTTTTGTAGAAAGGAAGGGAATGGAATAGAGAGTTAGAAACATCGATGAGAGAGAAACATTGATCAGCTGCCTCCTGCAAACCTCCCACTGGGGATGTGCCCACAACCAAGGTATATGCCCTTGACCAGAATCGAATCCGGGACCTTTCAGTCCACAGGCCGATGCTCTATCCACTGAGCCAAAAACGGTTAGGGCTGTTTCTTCTTGTCTCATCACTGTGACTAGGACTTCCAGTACTGTCTAATATAATAAAAGAGTAATATTAAAATTGACCATTTCTACGGGACACCTAAGCCACACCTACCAGCCAATCAGAGCGGCTATATGCAAATTAACCCAGCCAAGATGGAGGCCGGCAGTCACAGAGCTGGAGTAAACAGCAGGCTTCCGTTGCACCAGGAGTAAACTGTCTGCTGGCCTGCTGGGCTTCTCCCAGCTCCAGGCAACATTGTTGCAACATAGTTGCAATTATAGAAGCCTTGGAGCGGAAGCAAACAGCAGGCTTTCGTTGCACCAGCAATGGAGGAAACTGCTTGCCTAGAGTCTACTAAGGCAACATTCTTTCAATTATAGAAGCCACAGAGCTGAAGCCAATAGGAAGCTTCGTTACCTGCTTAGGCCTCGGCTTAAAGGAACAGTGTATCAATTATGGAAGATAAATAAACCCTAGAAACCTGCTTCCAGCCAGCCTTGCTGGGATGTTAAGTCAATGGGAGCTGTGAACAGCTTGAAAACGCCTCTTAGGTCCTCACCCAGGCTGCCCAGGCACCCCAATAGGGACTCAAAACCTGAAGGCACTGTGGGCAGCCTGAAAACGGCCCTCAGCCTGTCACCCAGGCTGGCCACACCCCAATGGGGTGAGGGTCCACACTGGGGAGCTTGGCCAGCCTGCAAACAGCCATCAGCCCCTCACCCAGGCTGACCAGGCATGCCAGCAGGTGGACATCCCCAGAGGGGTCCCAGACTGTGAGAGGGCACAGGCCAGGCTGAGGGACCTCCTGAGTGCACAAATTTTTGTGCACCGGGCCCCTAGTATGGAATAAGAGTGGTAGAAGCAGACATCTCTGTCTTGTTCCTGATTTTAAGGGAAACACTTTTAGTTTTTGCCCACTGAGTATGATGTTTGTCGTAAGTTTGTCATATGTGGCCTTTATTCTGTTGATGTATGATCTCTCTATTCCCACTTTTGCTGAGAATTTTTATCATAAATGGAAGCTGGATTTTGTAAAAAAAAATTGCATCTGTTAATATGATTGTGTGATTTTTGTTCTTCATTTTATGTATATGATATATCATATTTATTTATTTGCAAATATTGAACCAAACTTGCATCCCCAGAATAAATCCCACTTGGTCATAGTGAATGATCATTTTAATGTATTGCTGGATCTGATTTGCTCATATTTTGTTGAGGATTTTAGCATCTATGTTCATCAGGTATATTGGCCTGTAATTTTCTTTTTTTATAGTGTTTTTATCTGGTTTTGGAATTAGGATAATGCTAGACTTGTAAAGAGAACTATCTATGTGAGAGAAACATTGATTGCCTGCCTCCTATACATCTCCCACTGGAAATTGAGCCTGTAACTCATGCATGTGCCCTGACTGGAAATCAAACCAGCAAGCTCTTGGTGCATGGGAGTATGCTCAACCAACTGAGCCACACCAGCCAGGGCAGTGTCCTATTTCTTAATGCCTGCATGACATCTTCATTTAGCTAAGAAGCATCTCAAAACTGAGTGCAAAACAAGATTTAATCCCCTTCACCCATTCCTGTCTTCATCTTTACTAAGATTAATCAATCTATTCAATTGTCAAGTAAAAAGCTTAGTGATCATCCTTGAAACTCCCTTTCCCTTTCAGCCCTTGCCGTCAACAGATCCTATTAACTACATTTCCAAAGCATATGCTCAATTTGTCCTTCGTTCTCATCCTCTCCACTCTACCCATATCTACCATTATATCTCAGCTGGACTCCTTCAATAGCCTTCCAGCCAGTCACCCTGCTTCCACTCTTATTTTTTGCCCTCACACCCACCACTGCAGCTCATCTTCTCTTCACCTGTCCATCTTGGAAGGAGGCAGAGGGTATGATTTGTGGGCCTGTTAAACTGCAGTATAAAAGATTGATTTGACTTTGTAAAAACAAGAAGTTGTGAGGTATAAGACATCTTAGATGAAGTTAAAGACAAATGAGGCTTAGGTGATAGCAGTGTGTATAACAGTTAATATTCGTAATATCCACAGCAATCCTACTTATAAAGAAGAAAAATAACCTGATTGAAAAATAAGCAATGGCATAAGAAATTCACACGTGAACTAATGTCTGAAAAGATGCTCAGTTCTGCCAATAGAAAAATACAAATTAAAGTAGATACTTGTTTTTGCTATTCAGATGATATAAAATTAAGATGGCCCTGGCTGGTGTCTCTCAATGGTTAGAGCATTGGTCCATGTACTGAAGGGTCACTGGTTTGATTCCCGGTTCAGGGCACATTGCAGGTTCAATCTCTGGCCCCTGGTTGTGGCACATGTAGGAGACAACAAATTGATGTGACTCATATTGATGTCTCTCTCTCTCTCTCTCTCTCTCTCTCTCTCTCTCTCTCTCTCTCTCTCTCTCTCTCCTTTCCCCCTCTCTTTTACTGTCTCTAAAAAAGTCAATGGAAAAAGTATCATCAGATGGGGATTAACAACAACAAAAAATTAAGATGAATAATATCCACAGTTGGTTAAGGTGAGGATAATGTTTTAATTCTTGAGAGTAGGAATGTAAGTTGGTACATTTTATTTGGAAGAAAATCGGGCAGTATTCCACATCTGGGAATCAGTTCTCCAGAAATGCTAGACCGAATGCACACATACACACACATTGGAACATAGTTCTGTCATCCCATTGTCATTAATTTAACAAATATTTATTGAGAAACGATGATGTGCCAGGCACTGGGATAGCCAATGGAGATTTTACAGAAAAAAATATTAAAGCAATAAACAGACATAGTTCTTCCCCTGTGGGAGACAGAAGTAAACAAGTAGTCACACAAATAACTAATAACACTTGCTACCAGTAAAGTAAAAGGACAGGGTGTGTGAAAGTGCATGTGGGGCACCTGATTTAGACTAGGGGAGAGTTTTACTTCAGGGAAGGAAGCAATCCTTAAGTGAAAACCTGAAGAACGGCAAACGTCAATCAGGCAGGATTGAGGTGTGTGGAGGGAGGTCTAAGCATGTGGGAAGGTCCTGAGGTGGGAAGGAGCTTCGGTTAGAGGACTAGAATAGCAGTGGGAGGAACGCAGGGAAGAAGGGGAGAGTCATAGGTAACAGGCCAGAGAGATGTGCAGTGGCCAGATGTGCAGGGGCCTTTACAGGTTGTGCAAAGGGTTTTAAACGTCATCCTATGAATAATGGGAAGCCATTTTATGCTTATAATCTGAGTAGTGACATGATCTTTTTTTTTAAAACATATTTTATTGACTTTTTTCTTTTTTACAGAGAGGAAGGGAGAGGGATAGAGAGTTAGAAACATCGATGAGAGAGAAACATCGATCAGCTGCCTCCTGCACACCCCCCACTGGGGATGTGCCCGCAACCACGGTATATGCCCTTGACCGGAATCAAACCTGGGACCCTTGAGTCCACAGGCCGACGCTCTATCCACTGAGCCAAACCGGTTAGGGCAACACATGATCATTTTTAAAGTTTGGTAAAAACTGTTGTGTAGACTCTGCATGGTAGTTTTGGGCACACTTAAAAAATGAGAATGGATAGGAGGAGGGGCTGGAGTGGAAAAAGGAAACCAGTGAGGAGATAATTGCAGTATTTCAGAGATGCGATGATGGTGGGTTTGACTAACATAGGGGCAGAGGAGATGAGGAGGAGTGGATAAATTCAAGTATATTGAAGTTAGAAGATACCAAATTTGCTAATTGTGGTCTGAAGGAGAGAAGAGAGAAACATGTAGGAAGGCAGGAGGACTTGAAGGGCAGGGAGATCCAGTTTCCTTTTTAAAAATTGGGATGAAATTCACGTAACATAACCATTTACCCATTTTAACGTGAACAATGCAGTGTCATTTAGTACATTCATAGGGTTGTACAACCACTACTTCTATCTAGTTCCAAATATTTCTATTATTCCAAAGTAAAACCCTGTACCCTGCCCTTAGTAACCACCACACTGTGTTCTGTATTCTGTTTCTATGGATTTACCTATTTTGGATATTTTATATAAATTGAATAATATAACATGTGACCTTTGTGTTTGGCTTCTTTATGTACCATACTATTTTCCAGGTTCATCCCAGTTGTAACATGTATTAATACTTTATTCTTTCTTATGGCTAAATAGTCCCTTATGGGCATATACCAGCTTGTTTATTCATTCATCCATCGATGGACATTTGGATTGTTTCCACTTTTGACTAATTGTCATTATTGCTACTGTGAACATTTGTGCATAAGGACTTGAGTGCCCATTTTTATTTCTTTGGGTATTGAGATAGGAGTGGAATTGCTGGGTCATATGTTAATTCTCTGGTAGACTTTTTGAGGAACTGCCATACTGTTTTCCACAGTGGCTGATCCATTTTACCAGCAATGTACAACACTTGCTACTTTCCCAAGTTCACTTTTGAATATGTTAAGAAACCAATGTTTCATGTAGAGACATAAAATAAATCATTGGATATAAAGGTATAAAGTTCAGAAGGGAGATTTGGGCTTGAAATATGCATTTAAAATATATTTTTATTGATTTCAGAGAGGAAGGGAGAAGGATAGAGAGATAGAAACAGCCATGATGAGAAAGAATCATTCATCAGCCACCTCCTGCAGGCCCCACACTAGGGAATCGAGCTTGCAACCTGGGCACCTGCCTTGACCAGGAATCAAACCTCTACCTTCTGGTCAACCACTGAGCCATGCTGACTGAGCTTGGAATTATACATTTTTTGTTAGCACAGGAGAGGGGATGACATTGAAAAGGAAAAGACTGAGAAGAGGAGAAGGCCACCCTAGGTCCTTGTCCAGAGAAACCCTGAATATCTGGAGGGAAGAAAAGGAGGAACTGGCAAAGAAGATCAGGGAGGACCAATACAAAGCTACCACCAAGCTAGTTTAGCAAGAAAAACTGGAGATTGGGATGCTTCCCCTCTCAAACATGTTCTGCTCGAGATCTGGGAAGTTCAGTGAGGAGTCCTTCTTTACCCTCTATTGAACCAGCACTTTTAATAGCTCAGAAACCACATCTCAGGGTCAGAAAACTCCTTTGCCATAGATTCCACAGATCAAGATGATAAGACAAACGTAAGGAGAAAGGCCACATCCCATCTGGGTACCACCCAAGCTTCCAATTTTGGTACGAAGATGTTCATATCCTAATCTCTGGAACCTGTGAATGAATATGTTATCTTACATGGCACTTTGTAGGTATGATTAAGGATTTTGAGATGGGGAGATTATCCTGGATTATCTGGTAGGCACAAAGTAATCAAAGGTTCATGTGATGAGAGAAGCGGGAGAGTCAGAGGCAGATTCAAAGATGCTATGTTGCTTGCTTTGAAGATGGACAAAGGGCCGTGAGCATGCAGGTGGCCTCTAAGAGCTAGAAAAGGCAAGAGAACAGATTCTCCACTGGAGTTCCCAAAAGGAACACAGCCCTTCTGACCCCGTGATTGTAGATTATTGAACCTGTTTCAGACTTCTGACCTCCAGAACTATGAGGTAATGTATTTGTTGAATTTGTGTTTTAAAACACTAAATTTGTGGCAATTTGTTACAGCAACAATGGGAAGCCAATTAACACACACACACACACATATATATAAATTTTTTTCTTCAATTGACAGTCATTTCTCTGAACCCTCTCAGAGTATGTGAATTTTTAAATTGTATAGAGTCCAGTGAAGTTCTTGACTGGTGGAATTCCAGGCATAATCCTGGAGATGTTTTGGAAGGGTCAGTGTCATCTTAGAATTTTATCAGGAAAGTGGGAAAGTCCAGATGCCTGGATTCCCCAAGTCGTGGGGTCTAGATATGCTCAGAGGGGCTCAGAGAGGGTTCCGGTTTTTATCAGTCCTTCAAGGTGACCTTAGATGGGCTTCAGTGATATCAGGTATTCAGGCTGCTCCACCCAGGGCTGGTGCTCAACTCATGCTGTTCTCCGTGGGGATGGATTCATTGAACAACTTGGTCGCATCTCTCTCATTTAACATAGACCCAACTTTAAGAAATCCATCTTTGACCTCAGCTTGGTTCTGTAAAGTCTCTTCTGGCCAGTGCTTTTCATGGTATTACAGTAAGAACACCAGATTAAAGGTCAATGTTTTTGCTTGATTCTCGAGTCTACTTACTAGCCCCTGCCAGAAGAGCCTCCCTGTGCCTGAGTTTCCTTGCCTGTAAAATAAGGATAGTATTTACCTTATTAGACTTGTTGCTCAGATGAAAGAAAATGTGCTTGTGAAACCTGTAAGTGTCTGGAATTTTAAAGTACATCTAGTCCTGTCTGGGTAGCTCAGTTGGTTAGCATGTAATCCCAATATGCTAAGATTTTGGGTTCAATCCTTAGTCAGGGCACATACAATAATCAACCAATGAATGCATAAATAAGTGGAATAACAAATTGATGTTTCTCTCTCTCAAGTCAAAAAATAAAAAATAAAGTACATCCATACTCAGCAATGAAAAGGAACAACTTACTGATACATGCAACAAAATGGATGAAGTTCAAGAGCATTATGTTAAGTGTCAGGAGCCAAAAACCTATGCATACTGTATAATTCCATTATGTGACAACCTGGAAAAGGTCACACTAGCGGGACATAAATGACATCAGTGGTTTCCAGGGGCTGAGTGTTTGGGGAGAAGATTGGGATGGGGAACTGTTTTGAGGTGATGGAAATGTTCTGTGTTCTGAGTGGTAGTTACACAACTGTATATATTGGTCAAAACTCACAGAACTAGCCCTAACCGGTTTGGCTCAGTGGATAGAGCGTCGGCTTTCGGACTCAAGGGTCCCAGGTTCGATTCCGGTCAAGGGCATGTACCTTGGTTGCGTGCACATCCCCAGTGGGGAGTGTGCAAGAGGCAGCTGATCGATGTTTCTCTCTCATCGATGTTTCTAACTCTCTATCCCTCTCTCTTCCTCTCTGTAAAAAAATCAATAAAATATATTTAAAAAAAAACAAACAAAAAAAAAACTCACAGAACTGTATGCACATCTCAGAAGGGCAAATTTTACTGTAAGTTATACATCAACAAATTGATGTTTAAGAAATTGAAAAAAAATGTCCTACAGTATAATGTGTTGCATATATTGCCCTTTGTGGCAGGATCTAATGGATGGAGCACTCAGTAAATAACTAGTCCAAATGTTTGGTTTCTGGGCCGTTTTGTTCATAAAGCATGTAACACAATTTCCTGCTAATATAGCATGCTCATCTGCTTGCAGCTTTAAAATGTCTCTAATGGGAAGGATACAGAGCACTTCCCTTCTAAAAAGTTCAAGGATTGCTCTGCTTCAAGGAACAAGGGAAGCCACCAAAAGAATGATGAGGCAGGTCTGGACTCTCAAATAACCTAGAAGCACAGAAGAAAAAGGGAGTCGGGTGTTCCTTCCTGCTGTAGTCGCCAACTGGAGAAGCAGTACAAGCCTGTAGGAGTCATCATGCTGATAACAGGTGTTATCTTGGTCTGGAGGGAATTTCCAACTCTAGATATTAGTCAGACTCCTGCATTTCAGGATGGCCCTAACAGCTTAATAAAAACGCCAGTCAGAAACACCTAAAGGCTAAGTACACATGCAAGTCTCAGACATACGTTGGTGCGAACAGTCAGGACTCTGCCCACGCTCTCCCCACTTAACTCCTCTTCCCCACCAGCAGGCGAACTCCCTTCTCATTGGCCACTGCCCAGCTGTCTCGAGCACTCATTGGCCCGCTCCGACGCCAGCTTCTATAAAAAGCAGGCAGTGCTGCCCGAGGGCCAACAGTTTACCTCTAGCGCGCCTCAGTGGAGCAGGGTGGCTCCATCCTAACGGGACCAGGGATACCTTCGTGGATTTGGGGCTCTAGGCCGACGTGAGTCGCAGGTAAGATTGCCCAAGAATACTTACATTTTTATAAAACAACCTTTCCATGTACTTGCTGCTATGAGAAATATGCCAAGGGTAAGAAAAAGTCTTAGCCAGAGTTGTTTAAAGGGTCAGTTTAATTACATTTTTTTGAAGCCTGGGAAGTTTGGGATTTACTAGAGTTAATATTAACTGAGTACTTAGTGTAGGTCAGCAACTATCCTATATATAATCCTTTTTATTGCCTTTAGATTGGTGCTAATCTTTCAATTTTGCAAATAAGGAAATTAATGCATGTTGAAATTATAGTTTGCCTAGGTGGATTTGTAGATAGATTTCTTACTAGCAATTTGCTCTATTATTTTACATCCCTTTTATTAGGACAGTCACCTATACTCTGTGTGAAAAAAAAAAAAAAAAGGCCATGGTCTTTGAGTGATAGTTAAACAAGAAATGTTTCCAAAGCTTTTCACATTTCTAAAAGCAGTCTGAGACTGCATATCTGAGACCACCCCTCAATTGTTAGCTTCAGAATTTCCTATGTAAATTAAGTTTATATTAAGAAATGGTCAATTCCGTTGAAGCTGAAAATTTCTATTTGGATCTCTTGCTTCTCATCCATAAATCCTTTCTGATCAGAGACTTATGATGGGCCAGAGCTATCTCCAATCATCTTCAGAATCTCATGGGACATTGGTCAAGGGTGGGTAAAGGGGAATAAGGTGTGCTCTGCAAATATCATAGTGTGTCCTATTTTCTTCTTACTATTTGTACTTATTAGAAAGTTTGTGCCTCCTCTTCCATCTCCCTCATACATAAGTCCATGAATTCCTTGGAGGCAAATTGTCTTCTTTGTTTTTCATTTTTACCACCCTACACTGACTGTGGTATTTTATACATGTGAATGGATTGATATTTCATTTATTTTACCATTAGTAATCATTTGAGTCATAGAAAAACCCCATTATTGTTGTTAAGTTTAACTGGTCATTTTGTTTTAAAGCATTGACACAGAGGTTGTTTTAGTTGTCAAGATAAATTGACTAATATATTAGAAAGTTTAGGACAAGACCACACAGATAAATGTCAGACCAGTGATTGGATAAGTCTGATTTAACATTCCAGATATTTTCTTACACTGTTTTGTGGTGTGAATAGGTGGTTGAGAAGATGCCAAAGTAGATACCTAGGCCATTTTCTGAGAAAATAGGTTTTAGCTAGGTGCCATGGATTTTGTCCTACTTTCTGCGTTCCTGAACATATTTAGGGCTGTCCCTATGAAATCAGATTCATATGTTAACGTTCACATGTTCAAGGACACAGTTTTAAATATGTGTTCTCATATTTGCTAGCTGTGTGTCAACAGGTTAATTTCTCTAAGCTTCATTTTTCTCATTTATAAAATTGGTACAATTCCTATCCCTCCCATTAAGATTTTATGATAATTAGATGGGATGATATTAATACATGATGATATGTATAGACATTTGACAAATGTCAGTTCCCTTACCCACCTCGGATTGCTGCTATCAATCCCAGAGGTGGGTAAGGAAGCTGCTATAACAGAGTAGGGAATTTCTTTTTTATGTCCATGCTCTCTGAACTTATATGTAGATTCTTCAACTTAGTATGTGCCTAATAAATATTTGTTAAACTAAGTTCCAAAAAGGTCATAAAAACTGAATTCTGGAACAGAAAACTGTATTCCATCGGTACATTTAGTAGCAGACTATTGTTTATGACCATATGGTTGAAAGCCATATTTGGTGCTTTGTACCCTCTGTCAAGCCAGTTGGGTCTCTTGGGACTGCCTTTTATAAGTGGCCCCAAAATCTTACACAGTATGGGTTAAGAGAAGAGCTTTATGAGAGACAAAACTCACAAGAGCTATCTAGTCAGAATGACAGAAATACATAAAGTTCACTTGCATCATCCTATAGAAAAATGTTTCACAGCCAGGACTTTAGCTTAAGAAAACGACCTTGTCCTTACTTTTCTCATTTAGCCTTCAATTACATGGGCCAAGTCCTTTGATGGGTATTTGGATGGGCATAGAAGGTCAAGACGAAACTCCCCTGTACTACCTACACAGGGCCTTTTAAAGGGTCTGGCCCAATTACCTTGCCCACATGATTCCTCACTGCTCTCTACTGGTTGGTCATGTTTCATTTCTACTACTCCTTCCCCCCCTTTTTTTAAAGATCTAATTCAAACACATCTTCTTCAATGAAACATCTCTGAACATGTACCAAAATAATCTATTCACTGCCACCACTATGCCATCTATGTTCCCAGTTGCAATGCTTATCTTTCTGCACTGTCACCCTCTCTCTACCAGATTTTTAGTTCCCTGAAGGTAGAGACCATGTCTTTGAGAAGTCCTTTTTCCTTTTATTCACTTAATGACATCTATGCAGGGCCTATTATGTGCAGGGACTGTGCTAGATGTTGGAGATACAATGGTGAGTAACTGTTTGTGATCTCTGCCCCCATGGAGATCACAGTCTAGTTGGAAAGGCACACATACATAACAAATACTCACGGAAACAGAGCTACCACTGCACCAGTGACTTGTTATGAATGGGAGGTATATGGTGCAAGGACACCAGTAACTGTAATTGACTTGGGGAAGTCAGGAAAGGTTTCCATGAGCAAGGGAAATTTGAGCTGGGCGATTGGGACAGTGTACCTGGCCTTAAGTCCACACCATCACCACTACACCTGTACTGAGTGGTCATGCCACAGGCTTGTGGCAATGAATGAAAGCCTGTGAAAGACAGTGGAATCAGCAATATCAATTTAAGTTGTTAAAGGTTAATTCCACTAAAACTATAACATGAAATTTGGTAAATAGGAAGAATTAATAATCAAATAAAATCATTAAGAATAATTCCTAGCTGTGACCAGTTTAGCTCAGTGGATAGAACGTCGGCCTGCGGACTGAAGGGTCCCAGGTTCAATTCCAGTCAAGGGCATGTACCTTGGTTGCAGGCACATCCCCAGCGGGGGGTGTGCAGGAGGCAACTGATCAATGTTTCTCTCTCATTGATGTTTCTAGCTCTCTGTCCCTCTCCCTTCCTCTCTATAAAAATCAATAAAATATATATTTTTAAAAAGAATAAATCCTAAATATGCTGTTTTCATTTATTAATCCAAAACCTTTTTCTCAAGAGTGTATTTCTCAATTAAAAGATTGAAAGTCACCAATCTCAAGTTATTGTGCCCTACTTCTATTTCCCACAACACACACACACAGTTGAATTTATAATCATATAGCTCTTGAAGGCCAATATTGATTGAAAAGGTGTTAAGGGCCATGGCCTAGGGCAGTGGTTCTCAACCTTCTGGCCCTTTAAATACATTTCCTCATGTTGTGACTCAACCATAAAATTATTTTTGTTGCTACTTCATAACTGTAATGTTGCTACTGTTAGGAATCCTAATGTAAATATCTGATATGCAGGATGGTCTAAGGCGACCCCTGTGAAAGGGTTGTTCGACCACCAAAGGGGTCGCGACCCACAGGTTGAGAACTGCTGGCCTAGGGGATTCCACAGACTGAGAGGAAAGGAGATGCTAATATGGAATCAGAATTCTCTCAGCTAGCAGTTATCCTTCTAGTCTACATGTGTCTACGGCTTCAGAGGCTCATCTAAACTAATAAAAGCGAAATAGTAAAATTAACCGTTTCTCCGAGAGAGGTAAGCCACGCCCACCAGCCAATCAGAGCGGCTGTATGCAAATTAGCCCAGCCAACATGGTGGCCGCCACTCACGGACCTGAGTAAACGGCCGTTTCCATTGCGGCAGGAGCGAAAGTGAAGCTGCGCCCCCTCAGCTCAGCTCCGATTAAACTGGCTCTAGCGAAACACATCTTTGAAACAATATAACAATCATAGAATCCTCCAAAGCTGAAGGAAAGAGCAGCCGGGGCCTCACCACTAAGTAACATTGTGTCATTATAGACGCTGCGAGGTGAAGCAGAGAGGAGGGTTCGTTAGCTGGCTTAAAGGAACAGTGTATCAATTATAGAAGATAAACTCCAGAAACCTGCATCCAGCCAGACTTGCTGGGATGTTGGGTCAATGGGAGCTGTGGGCAGCCTTAAAGCCCCTCACCCAGGCTGGTCAGGCACGCCAGCAGGTGGGCATCCCCTGAGGGGTCCCAGACTGTGAGAGGGCACAGGCCGGGCTGAGGGACCTCTCGAGTGCACAGAGCGGCTGCAGGGCGGAACAGCGCAGGACCCAGGACCTGTGACGGGAAAGAGGCGGCAGGGTTGGAGGGCACCGGGAAGCGGGTAAGAGGCGGCAGGGGGTTGGCAGCCTGCTTGGTGGGCTTCCCAGG
>PVJC01039602.1:0-16139 GCA_004026665.1 Murina feae | reverse complement strand
GATGCCCCGCAAAGGGCCTGGGAAGCCCACCAAGCAGGCCGCTGACCCCCTGCTGCCTCTTTCCCGCTCCCCGATGCCCCTTCAAGGGCCTGGACAGCTGCCAAGCAGGCTGCTGATCCCCTGCCACCTCTTACCCGCTTCCCGGTGCCCCGCAAATGGCCTGAGAATCCCACCAAGCAGGCCACTGACCCCCTGCTGCCTCTTTCCTGCTCCCCGATGCCCCGCAAAGGGCCTGGGAAGCCCACCAAGCAGTCCGCCGGCCCCTTGCCACCTCTTACCCGCTTCCCAGTGCCCTCCAACCCTGCCGTCTGTTTCCCACGCACCGGTCCTGGGTCCTGCGCTGTCCCGCCCTGCAGCCGCTGTGTGCACTCGGGAGGTCCCTCAGCCCGGCCTGTGCCCTCTCGCAGTCTGGGACCCCTCGGGGGATGTCCACCTGCTGGCGTGCCTGACCAGCCTGTGTGAGGGGCTTTAAGGCTGCCCACAGCTCCCATTGCCCAACGTCCCAGCAGGGCTGGCTGGACGCAGATTTCTGCGATTTATCTCCTATAATTGATGCTGTTCCTTGAAGGCCTGGGGTTATCTTCTATAATTGATACACTGTTCCTTTAAGGCGGCCTTCTAACTACGAACGAAGCCTCCTCTGCTTCACCTCGCAGCGTCTATAATGAAACAATTGTTACTTTTACTGGTTAGGCCCGGGCTGCTGTGTCCTTCAGCTCCCGAGGATTCTATGATTGTTATATTGTTTCAAATGTTTCAAATCTGTGTTTCGCTAGAGCCAGTTTAAGTGGAGAGGCCGCAGCTTCACTTTCGCTCCTGCCGCTATGGAAACTGCCCTTTACTCAGGTCCGGGAGTGGCGGCCTCCATGTTGGCCGGGCTAATTTGCATACAGCCGCTCTGACTGGCTGGTGGGCGTGGCTTACCCTGTCTCGGAGAAACAGTTAATTTTAATATTTCGCTTTTATTAGTATATATATTCCCCTTTGTCTTTTCTCTCTTATCTTTTTTCTCTCTCTTTGACATAATTTGTAATATATTTTCTCTCCCTTAATTGTCTTTTCTCAGGTGGTCACTTATATTGGGATTATCGATATCATAAGTACATTTGTATTTTGTTCCCTTTGTGTTGTGTCTTGTCAAGGTGAATTTTATCCTGTCCAGCCAATGTGCTAGAGAGTGAGCCACATAACTAGACACCTGGAGAGGAAACTCCATCCACGAATGGGTCAACAACACCCCAGACCCAACTACAGAGGCAGGAAGAAGGTGAGTGAGTGAGTGAGTGTGAGTGAGGGAGAGAGCAAAGGAGGAATGTGTGGTCATGTGGGGAGAGTGTGTGTGTGTGTGTGTGTGTGTGTGTGTGTGAGGCAAAGTTAGATCCTGCAAGACCTTTGGGGGTGGGATAACCAGGGTCCCCTGACTAGCCAGCTTCTGCTACCATTGAAAACAGCACCAGGAAGCCAGCTCTTCCTCAGAGGCCTTGCCTTTTTGAAGGGGAGAGCTGCTGTAACTGGGAGCCCAGCCTCACCTCCACCTGTGGTTCCCTGAAATAACCCCTGGGACTCTACAGCCCTCCCCACCAGGGACCTGCTACCTTGGCTGTGGTCCCACAGTCACTGCATCTCCAGAAACCCAGAGCAAGGCTCCTGTGAGTTCTGAAGTGTGCTCCCCTCTAACTGTCCCAATGCTTTAGCCCAGGGCACTGCAACCACATGAGTAGCAGACACGTGAGCAGCCTGTGCCTGCCCAAGGAGCAGCAACTCCATGAGCAGCCTGCTCCCATTCGAGGAGCAGTAGCCACATGAGCAGAATACCCACATCTAAGGAGTGGCCCTGCACAGCCCGCACCAATCCAATGAGCAACAGTTGGGTGAGCGACTCGCCCCTGTCCAAGGAGCAGCAGCCACACATGCAGCTCACTTGTGAGCAGCCACGTGAGCAGCACACCCCCATCCAAGGAGAATCAGCTGCACAAGCATCCCACCCCCATTTGAGGAGCAGCAGCCACACGAGCAGACTGCCCATGTCTAAGGAGCAGCAGCCCTGTGCAACCTGCACCAGTCCGAGAAGCAGCAGCCACATGCAACCCGTACCCATCTGATGATCAGCAGCTGGGTGAGCAGTCTGCTCCCGTACGAGGAGCAGCAGTCCTCTGGGCAACCTTCCCCTGTCCAAGAAGCAGAAGTCATGTGAACAGCCCACCCTGTCCAAGGAGCAGCAGCTGTGAGAGCAGCCTCCCCCCACCAGCCACCACTGCTGCGAACAGCATCCACCAGAGGAGCCAATGCCAACTGAGGAGCAGCCACTGCTGTGACAGCCTGAGGAGCAACTGCAGCCTGAGGAGCCACTGCCACTCCAGGATAAGGCCCTGCATGACTCAACATCTAGATCTGTTGGTAAGATAAAAAATGGGTAGACAAAGAAAACCCCAAAGGAAAGAAAATGAGGAATTGCCAGAAAAGCACCTAAGTGAAACAGAGGCTTGTAATATTTCAGAACAAGAATTCAGAATAAGGATCATACAGATCATAAACCAGATAGATGAAAAAAATCAACAACTTATATAAGAATCAAGAAGAAATGAAGAGTGATATAGCTGCAATAAAAAACACCATGAAAAGTTTCAACAGAAGACCAAATTAGTGAATTAGAAGACAGGGAAGTAAAACACACCCAAACTGAACTGAAATTGCAGGGAAAAAAAATTAAAAGACAGAAGGAGAGTGTAAGGGAGCTATGGGACAACATGAAATGAAGCAACATATGAATAATAGGGGTGCCAGAACAGCAGGAAGAAGAACAAAGGTTAGAAAACCTATTTGAAGAAATAATGTCAGAAAACTTCCCTGAGGTGAGGAAGAAAAAAGTCACACAAGCACAGAGTCACAAACAAGATGATCCCAAAAGGACCCACACCAAGACACATCATAATTATGATGGCAAATGTTCAGAACAAAGAGAGAACCTTAAAGGCTGCAAGAGAGAGACAGAAAGTTATGTACAAGGGATGTCCCATTAGGTTATCAAATGATTTCTCAACAGAAACATATCAGGCCAGAAAAAAAAAGGGAAGGAAATTTACAAAGTGATGCCAAGCAAGGGACTGAACCTAAGAATACTCTATCCAGCAAAGGCTATCATTCAAAACTGAAGGGGAAATAAGGAGTTTCATAGATAAAAAAAAAGGCTAAGGGTCTTAACTGGTTTGGGTCAGTGGATAGAGTGTTGGCCTGTGGACTCAGGGATTCCAGGTTCGATTCCAGTCAAGGGCATGTACCTTGGTTGTGGGCACATCCCCAGTAGGGAGTGTGCAGGAGACAGCTGATCAATGTTTCTCTCTCATTGATGTTTCTAACTCTCTACTCCTCCCCCTTCCTCTCTGTATAAAAGCAATCCCATTTACCATCACACCAAAAAAATTATTCCTAATTTTAGGAAGAAACTTAACTAAGGAGGTAAAGGAACTATACACGGAAAACTACAAAACACTGAAAGGAGAGATAGAGGAAGACATAAACAGGTGGAAGAACATACCGTGTTCATGGATTGGTAGAATCAACATCATTAAAATGTCCAGAATACCCAAAGCAATCTATAGATTCAATGCACTCCCCATTAAAATGCCAATGGCATATTTCACAGATCTAGAATGAACTTTACAAAAATTCACCTGGAATAATAAAAGACCCCAAATAGCTGCAGCAATCTTGAGTAAGAAGAACAAAGTAGGTGGGATATCAATACCAAATATCAAGCTGCATTACAAAGCCATGGTTCTCAAAACAGCCTGGTACTGGCACGAGAACAGACATATAGACCAATGGAATAGAACAGAGAACCTAGAAATTGACCCAACCACTATGCTCAATTAATTTTTGACAAAGGAGGCATGAACACACAATGGAGTCAAGACAGTCACTTCAATAAAAGGTGTTGGGAAAATTGGACAGATACATGCAAAAAAAATGAAACTACACCACCAACTTACACCATACACAAAATAAACTCAAAATTGATAAAGGACTTAAACGTAAGACAGGAAACCATAAAAATAGTAGAGGAATCTCCAGGCAACAAAATCTCAGACATATGCCAAGGAATTTCCTCACCAATACTGCTTCTAGGGCAACGGAAGCTAAAGAGAAAATAAACAAATGGGACTACATAAAAATAAAAAGCTTCTGAACAACACAAGAAACCATCAACAAAACAACAAGAAAGTCCACTGCATAAGAGCACATATTTGCCAATGTTATCTTCAATAAGGGTTTAATCTCCAACATTTACAGGGAACTCATACAACTTAACAAAAGGAACATAAACAACCCAATCAAAAAATGGGCAATGAACCTAAATAGGTACTTTTCAAAAGAAGACAGAAGGAAGGCCAAGAGACATATGAAAACATGCAAAAATTCACTAATTATCCGAGAGATACAAATTAAAATGACAATGCGGTACCATCTCACACCTGTCAGAATGGCTATCATCAACAAATCAATAAACAACAACTGCTAGAGAGGATGCAGAGAAAAAGGAACCCTCGTGCATTGCTGGTGGGAATGCAGACTGGTGCAGCCACTGTGGAGAACAGTATGGAGTTTCCTCAAAAAACTAAAAATGGAACTCACATTTGACCCAGTGATCCCACTTCTAATAATATATCCCAAGAAGCTAGAAACACCAATCAGAATGGATATATGCACCCCTATGTTCATAGGGGCACAATTCACCATAGCTAAGATTTGTAAACAGCCTAAGTGCCCATCAGCAGATGAGTGGATTAGAAAACTGTGGTACATCTACACAATGGAGTACTACGCTGTTGTAAAAAAAGAAGGAATTCTTACCATTTGCAGCAGCATGGATGGAACTGGAGAACATTATGCTACGTGAAATAAGCTAGTCAGCAAAAGATAAATATCACATGATCTCACCCATTTATGGAGTATAACGAACAACATAAAGTGATGAAGAAAAACAGATGCAGAGACAGAGAAGCATTGATCAGACTGTCAAACCTCAGAGAGAAGTTAGGGAAGGGTTGGGTAAAGGGGAGAGATCAACCAAAGGACTTATAGGCATGCATATAGGCCTAAACAATGGACACAGACAATAGGGGTTGAGGGCATGAGTGGGGGGGAGGGGCGTAGAGGCATAATACGGGGATAAGGACACATATGCAATACCTTAATCAATAAAGAAATAAAAAAATAGCCACAGAAATCTTGAGAAAGATGAACAAATTTGGAAGGATCACAATACCGGATATCAAGTTATACTATAAAGTCACTGTACTCAAAATAGCCTGGTACTGGCACTAGAACAGGCATAAATGCCAATGGATCAGATCAGAAAATCCAGAACTTGACCAAAGATATTTTCAATTAGTATTTGACAATGGAAGCAAGGTATATAATGGAGTAAAGATAGTCTCTTTAATAAATGGTGTTGGGATAATTGGATATGTAGATGTAAAAGAATTAAACAAGACTGCCAAATTACACCGTATATAAGAATAAGCTAAAAATGAGTAAAAGACTCAAATGTAAGTTGTGAAACAATGAAAATCCTAGAAGAAAACATACGCAGTAAAATATTATACATCTCACATATTAGATTTTTAATAGATACATCTCCTAGAGAAAGAGAAACAAAAGAAAAAAATAAACAAATGGACTGCATCAAACTAAAATGCTTCTGCAAAGCAAAAGAAAGCAAGCATCTAATTGAAAAGGGAATCCCCTGCATGGAATTAGCTTTATGCCAACTACACATCTGATAAGGTGGTTAATCTCCAAAATATAAAAAGTACTCATACAACTCAACAAGAGACAGATAAACAACCCAATTAAAAAATGGGCAGAGGACCTAAATAGACACTTCTCCAAAGAGGACATACAAAAGGCCAAGAGACATATGAAACAATGCTCAACATCACTAATCATCAGTGAGATGCAGATTAAAATGACAATGAGGTATTATCTCACACCTGTCAGAATTGACTGCTACCAAGAAATCAAGAAATGACAAGTACTGGCAAGGATGTGGAGAAAAGGGAACACTGGTACAGTGCTGGTGAGAATGCAGAGTGTTACAACTTTTTAAAAGAGTGTGTAGTTTCCTGAAAAAATTAAAAATGGAATTGTCATTTGATCTAGTAATACCACTCCTAGGAATATATACTAAGAAGCCAGAAACATGAGTCAGAAAAAAATATATGCATTCCTGTGTTTATAGCAGCATTATTTACAACTAGAGGCCCAGTGCACAAAAATTTGTGCACTCACAGGGGTCCATCAGCTTGGCCTGTGCGCTCTCGCAGTCTGGGAATCCTCAGGGGATGCCCACCTGCTCACTCTCTGGGCGTTCGGGCCTAAGCTGGCAGTCAAAATCCCTCAGGTGCCTAGGAGCCCTCAGGGGATGTCCACTTCCAGCAGGGAGCAGGCTTAAGCTGCAGTTGGACATCCTTAGTGCTGCTGTGGAGTGGGAGAGACTCCCACCACTACCGTTGTGCTGGCAGCTGGCAGCCTGGCTTGTGGCTGAGCAGATCTCCCTCTGTGGGAGTGCACTGACCACAAAGGGCAGCTCCTGCATTGAGCATCTGCTCCCTGGTGGTCAGTGTGTGTCATAGTGACCAGTCATTCCCAGTGGTTCTGCTGTTAGGGTCAATTTGTATATTATCCTTTTATTATATAGGATAGAGGTCTGGTGCATGGGTGGGGGCCGGCAGGTTTGCCCTGAAGGGTGTCCCGGATCAGAATGGGGGTCCCACTGGGGTGCCTGGCCAGCCTGGGTGAGGGGCTGAGGGCTATTTTCAGACTGGCCACACCCCCTTCAGGGTAGGGGTCACTGCTGAGGTGCCTGGTCAGCCTGGGTGAGGGGCTGAGGGCCGTTTTCAGGCTGACCACATCCCCTTAATGGTGGAGGTCCCTGCTGGGGGGCCTTGCCAGGCTGGGTGAGGGGCTGATGGCTGTTTGCAGGCTGGCCACAGTCCCTTCAGGGTCAGGGCCCCTGCTGGGGTGCCTGGCCAGCCTGGGTGAGTGGTTGATGGCTGTTTTCAGGCTGGCCAAGCCCCCCAGCAAGGAGCCTCACCCCATGAGGGTGGGGCCACCTTGGGTGAGGGGCTGATGACTGTTTGCAGGCTGGCCACAGCCCCCAGTGACCCAAGCTTCCAGCGAGGTTGGCTGAAAGCATGTATCTGGGGTTTATTTATCTTCTATAATTGAAATTTTGTTGACTTGAGCAGAGGCCACAGCCTGCCTAGGCAGGCAGCTTCCTGCATTGCCGACGCAATGAAGCCTTTTGTTTACTCTACCTCTGTGGCTGCCAGCCGCCATCTTGGTTGGGTTAATTTGCATATAGTCGCTCTGATTGGCTGGTGGGTGTGGCTTGGGGTATAGTGGAGTGATGCAATTAGCATATTACTCTTTTATTAGATTAGAACTAGAGGCCTGGTGCACAAAAATTTGTTCACCCTCATCCCAGCCTGTGCCGGTTCCTAGCAATCTGGGACCCCTCAGGAGATGTCCACCTCTTGCTCCTCAAGAGGATCCGGCCTAAGCTGGCAGCCAGACATCCCTCTGACAGCCCAGGGGCCCTTGGGAGATGTCCACTTGCCAGCAGGAAGCAGGCCTAAGCTGCAGTCGGACATCCTTAGCTCTGCTGAGGAAGCAGGAGAGGCTCCTGCCACCACTGCTGTGCTGGCAGCTGGCAGCCTGGCTTGTGGCTGAGCAGACCTCCCTCTGTGGGAATGCACTGACCATAAGGGGGCAGCTCCTGCATTGAGCATCTGCCCCCTGGTGGTCAGTGTGTGTCATGGTGACCAGTCATTCCCAGTGGTTCTGCTATTAAGGTCAATTTGCATATTATGCTTTTATTATATAGGATAGAGACCTGGTACATGGGTGAGGGCTGGCTGGTTTGTCCTGAGGGGTGTCCTGGGGTACCTGGCCAGCCTTAGTGAGTGGCTTATGGCTGTTTGCAGGCTGGCCACAGGCCCTTCAAAGTGGGTGTCCCCCCGCTGGGGTGCCTGGCCAGTCTGGGTGAGGAGCTGAGGGCTGTTTTCAGGCTGGTCACAGCCCCTTCAGGGAAGGGGTTCCTGCTGGGGTACCTGGCCAGCCTGGGTGAGGGACTGATGGCTATTTGCAGTGAGGCTGGCTGGAATTTATCTTCTAAAGTTGAAACTTTGTTGCTTTAACCAGAGCACTGGTCAGATTTCCCCTGACAACCCAGGCTCCCAGCGCTTCCTTAAGCCCAAGGCTGGAAACAGGTATCTGAGGTTTGTTTTTCTTCTATAATTGAAACTTTGTTGCCTTGAGCGGACGCCACAGCTGGCCTAGGCAGACAGGAACCTTAGCTTCCTGCATCGCCAGGGCAAGCCTCCTTCTTGTTCAGCTCCATGGCTGCCGGCCACCATCTTTGCTGGGTTAATTTGCATACAGTTGCTCTGATTGGCTGTTGGGCTTGGCTTGGCTGGTGGGTGTGGCTTAGGTGTAATGGAATGAGGGTCAATTTGCATATTACTCTTTTATTAGATTAGATAGTTAAGATCTGAAAACAACTCAAGTGCCCCAAGCAGAGTGGATTAAAAATCTCTGGTACATTTATACAATGGAATACCATGCAGCTCTGAAAAAGAATGATTTCTTACTGTTTGGAGCAGCATGGAGAGAACTGGAGAGTATTATGTTAAGTGAAATGTGCTTGTCAGAGAAACACAAGTATCACATGATCTTACTTATATGGGGAATCTAATGAATAAAATAAACTGGTGAATAAAACAGATCCAGAGAGACTGAATAATGCAACAGACTGACTAATTTTAGGGGGGCAGGAAGAGATTAGTCAAATAACATATGCATATATGCAGAGCCTCTGGACACACAATACAATGGGAGTGGGGTGAATGACATCAATGGGGGAATAACAGGATATCTGTAACACTTTCAATAATAAAATGGTTGATGGTCAGTGGTTGTATCCAGTCCTTTTAGCTGATTGGCCTGAGGGTAACTATCTCCCATTGATGGGCCAACATTGATGAAGACTCAACTATAATAGGAGGGTCTACATGACCCAAATGTGGGGGCCAGCTTGGATGATCAAGAGACTATACCACTAGATCCTACAGAACACCTACTGCATTAGTCTGGGAGATGTAGCAGCCCTACCTAATACACACACACACACACACACACACACACACACACACACACGAGGCTGCTAAAATGAGGAGACAAAGAAATATGTCCAAAATGAAAGAACAGAACAAAATTTCATTAAGAGAACTGAAAGGAATGGAGACAAGCAATCTACTAGATGCAGAGTTCAAAACACTGGTTATAAGATGCTCAATGAATTAGTGAGAACCTCAACAGCATGAAAAGAACCAGCCAGAAATGAAGGATACACTAACTGAAATTAAGCATAATTTGCAGTATATCTATAGTAGAGAAGATGAAATCAAGAATCAAATCAGCTATTTGTAAGTTAAGAAAGAATAAAAACACTAATTAGAACATCAAAAGGAAAAAGGAATAAAAAATAATCAGGATAGTGTAAGGTACCTCTGGAACAACTTCAAGCATACCAATATTTATATCATAGGGATCTCTGGAAAAAGTAGAGAGAGAGAGAGAGAGAGAGAGAGCAAGGAACTGAAAACCTAGTTGAAAAAAAATGACAGAAAACTTCACCAACTTGGTGAAGGAAATAAACATAAAAGTTCAAGAAGTGCAGAGAGTCCCAAACAAGATGAACCCAAAGAGCCCCAAACCATGACACATCATAATGAAAACTCAGAAGGTTAAAGACAAAGAGACTATCTCATAAGCACCCAAACAAACAAACAAACAAACAGCAGTTAGTTACCTACAGTGGAATTCCTACAAAACTGTCATTTGATTTCTCAACAGAAACTCTGCAGGTCAGAAGGAAGTGGCAAGAAATATTCAAAATCATAGAAAGCAAGGAAAGAAGTCTTACCATTCATAACAGCATGGATGAACATGGAGATCATTATGCTAAGCAAAATAAGCCAGTTGAGAAAGATAAATTTCACATGGTCTCACTCATTTGTGGAATATAATAAACAACACAAACTGATTAACATAAATAATTCCAGAGACAGAGGAGTATTAAACAGACTGTTAAACTTCAGAGGGAAGGCAGGGGAGGGGGGAAGAGATAAACCAAAGGACTTGTATGCATGCATCCTATATAATAAAAGCCTAATATGCTAAGTGTCTAGTCGTCTGGTTAGCTGTTTAACCAATAAAAGCGTAATATACTAATGATATGTGAAGGCTGCCCAACTGCTTGCTATGATGTGCACTGACCACCAGGAGGCAGATGCTCCAACTGATAAGTTAGCTTGTTGCTAGGGTCTGGCCAATTGGGACTGAGTGAGATGGGCTGGACACACCCTGGAGCCCTCCTGCAGTCCCTTCCTCGCTGGTCAACCTCCTGTGGCCCTCCCTGGCCCTGATCGTGCACTGGTGGGTTTCCTCAGCCTGGCTTGTGCTCTCTCGCAATCTGGGACCTCTCGGATGTTGGAGAGCCAGTTTCAGCCAGATCCCATAGGCCAGGCCGAGGGACCCCACTGGTGCATAAATTTGTGCACCAGGCCTCTAGGATAAGCATAAACAATGGACACAGACTCTACAGGGAAGGGGGCATGTGTGTGTGTGTCGGGGGGAGGTGGCTGGGGAGAGGTCAATGGGGGGGGAATGAGATATAAGTAAAACTTTAAACAATTTTTTAAAAAGGACCTACAATCATGATTACTCTACCCAACAAACCTATCATTTAGAATAGAAGGACATATAAAGACTTCTCGGACAAGAAAAAGCTAAAGGAGTTTATCACCACCAAAACAGTATTATATGAAACTAGAGGCCTGGTGCATGAAAATTCATGCACTACGGGGGGGGGGGGTTGGGTTCTCTCAGCCCGGCCTACCCCTTCTCACAGTCCAGGAGCCCTCAGGGGTGGGAAACGACCCAGCGATCAGGGGAAGGCGATGCCCCATCACACTTTTGCTGCTGCCACTGCCGAAAGCACAAGCCTCGGCTGACCCTGGTTACCTGAGCCTCAGGCAGCCCTGGGTGGCTGGGTAGCCACCATCCAAGGCTTGCCTGAGCCTCGGGCTGGCCCTAGGTGCCTGGGGGGATGAGGGAACTGGGGGCCTGGCCTTGCTGCAAGCCTGCTGCCCTGGCAGGGCTGAGGGGACTGGGCACTGCCATCTTGTGGCTGTGGGCACCACCATCTTTGAGGGTGTAGCAGTCAATTAGCATATTCCCTCCTTATTGGCCATGGGTGCCACCATATTTGCAATGGTGTGAGGGTCAATTAGCATATTCCCTCTTTATTAGATAGCATGTTAAAGGGTCTTCTTTAAAAAGAAGAAAAAGAAAAGATAAAAATATGAATAATAAAAGGTCAATAAAGCCCTAGCCGGATTGGCTCAGTGGATAGAGCGTTGGCCTACAAACTGAAAGGTGTCAGGTTCTATTTCAGTCAAGGGCACATGCCCGGGTTGTGGGCCCAATCCCCAGTAGGGGACGTGCAGGAGGCTGCTGATCAATGATTCTCATCATTGATGTTTCTATCTCTCTCTCCCTCTTCCTTCCTCTCTGAAGTCAATAAAATATATTTTTAAACAGTCAATAAATACATTTCTATCAACAATTTAATCTAAAAAACAGAACAAATGAACAAGCAGAACAGACACAGGTTCATGCAGAGAACATTGTGATGATTGCCAGATGAGAGGGTGATTGAAAGGTTGGGTGAAAAAATTGAAGGGATTAAGAAATTCAAGTTGGTTGTTACAGAGTAGTCATGGGATGTAAAGTGTAGCATAGGAAATATAGTCAATAATATTCTACTAACTGTTCATGGTGTCAGGTGGGTGTAGATTTATTGGGATGATAACTTAGTAAGTTATATAATGGCTAATTATTGGGGTGTACAACTGAAACTAATATATTATTAGTCAACTAAAATTGAAAAATAAAAATGATTAAAAATGGGAAAAATATTGTTTTGTAAGTACTCTGTTGCTTTTGTTGGAGAGAGGTTCATTTCACCATACCAAAAATTCAAATTCTCTATCCATTAAGTTTTGGGGCAATTTGTTACACAATAGATAACAAATAAGATACATAAATGGAGTGTTTTAAGCATCAAAAATAAAAATGCAGAAAATGTGTTCAATATAGTTTTTAAGAAAATAAACATTGAACAAATTAACTATAGCTATTTATACTATCTTCACAAACTTAGTTTGAGGAGTCAGTCTATTAAGTCTTTAGCCACTTTTTAAAATATAATTAAAAAAATATTTTCATTGATTCAGAGAGGAAGGAAGAGAGAGAGAAACATCAATATGAGAGATACTCATCTATCAGGTGCCTCTTGCATGCCCTCCATTGAGACTGAGCCCAAAACCTGGGTATGTGTCCCAATGCTCTATCCGTTCAGCCAAACCAGGTAGGGCAGCCACTTGTTTTTAGAATGGCCAGTATACTAGATTAAAAGACAACCTCCCTTCTTGAAACCAACATTTCACCCTATGAGAGCTTAGAGAAACATATTTACATTCCTGTTAGAATAAAAATCTATGCTAATTTCATAACATAGTATTTTGGCTACTTTATTCATCCTCTGAATGGTGATACAATTAGCTGAAAGATCATGCAGTACCAAAACACCTCCATTAATTACTTACTACTTTTGTGGTCAGTTGCCTTTAGTTAGTGTACACTTTTTTGCCTCTTATTTAGCTGCCTCTAAGGTCATTTGTAGAAAAAGAAAGAAATGGGTAGCTAAATACCACAGTTAAATCCCTTTTTTTTTTTGCAAGTGATACAAATACCTTCATATAGCAGCAGTCTCTTTATTTCCTACTGGAGGCCTGATGCATTAAATTCATGCAAGAGTAGGCCTTCCTTTACCCTGCTGCCAGCACTGGTTTCCCTATAGCACCCAGGACCCAGGCTTCCCTCCGGCTGCAGCAGGCCCCTGGGACCCGGGCTTCCCTTGCAGCCCCGGCTTCATCTGGAAGGTCATCCAGAAGGATGTCCAGTCTAATTAGCACATTAATTTTATTATTATAGATGGGTCTTACCTTGCACTTCATGCAATTCTTGGTTCTTAAGCCTTAGGAAAATCTTAAGGTTCTTTATAAAATTCATAGCCAAATCAGATTTCCCTGAAACTGAGTAAGGCACAATTGTTCGACCATACTGACTCAAATCAATTTCTCTGATGGGCATATCAGAATGTAAGTTTTGAGTTAATAGATATGTAGTGAAAATGACAATTATTGATATATGTAGTAACACCAGCTTCCAGTTACGCAAACTGAATAGTGCTCTCTTTATAAACATGCAATAAAATTGCTGGCGGTAAAGTGGAAACTGAAAAGAGAAAAAAAAAACATAGCAGTACAATTGTTGGTGACTCAAGTATGATATTCATATTGGAACCCATTAATATAAATGTTTAAATTTTTTATAGCAGAAGATATACACATATAATACAAATATATACTTGAATTGGACCCAAGAAAACAACAAGATGGTATGAAAAGTTTTATTTGTTTAAGGTAATAAGGGAAATAATTAGAATCTGGTTTTTGATCTAACTACATGAAAAATCTTCTAATGATGTTATTCATTAACATACATATAGTGCTTCTGATTAGAAAAACAAAATTATATTTATTTCTTTTACTTAATATTAAACAATCATCCTTCTATTTCTCCATTTTAAAAAGAAATATCCCTATAAAACTTATATGGAAGTATTATCTTTTGCTAGGTTTTAATACATAAACTACGATTTATAGTGAGAAAAATACCCCTAATTGGGTCAACCAGTATCATCTGATCACAACTGTCATAAATCTTGAGTTTTGTGTTAGATCTGAACAAAGGAAAAAATTTATGAGAAAATGAATGAGTACTTTTCAAAGTGATTCTGAAAAATATAAATAGAGTAGCAGCTGTCTTTTCTTTAGAACCCATTTCTCCTGCATCAGGATATCATATCTGTCTGGGTCTTCTATGGCTAAACGTCAAACATCTTTTAAGTTCAGATTTGAAATTGTACATCTCAAACCCAAATCAAAATTACTGATTAAATTATTAGTAAATGTGCTCACCCCAGTGTTAAATTCAATGGTAGCAATTTCTTTCAATCTGGAGAAAACTGGTGCGTTGTAGTTCCTGGGCATAATCATATTCTGCTTCACGTCTTTCCTTTTTCTTTGGCCCTCCAAGGAAGAGGACAGAGAGGGTAGACTATCCATTTGGGAATTTGCCATCTTTTTGGCCCTGTATACACACAAGTACACAGAAAAGACACAAAATATTTTATTTTGACAAGAGGCTTAAACTATTTTATTTGGGGAACGTCAAAGAAAGTTCCAAATATCCTTCCTTGTTCTCACTGACTGCTGGCATATTGTTTTAAGGCAGCATGGTCATAGTGGATCCCAGTAAACTGGCCAGAGGGATAACAGCAATTCATGGCAGAGTTCCAATAATTCCGAGGAACTGTGTTATCATGCAAAAAATATTTGAATATATTCTATGTTGCCTTAAGCTGAACATATACAAGTTAAAGAACTTACCTTTCATAAAAGATAGTAACTCTCCTTTGAGGGTTACAATGTTATGTATTTTATGAAATTATGGGGATATGGGCTAGTAGGTGTTTTGTTTTGTTTTGTTTTAGTCCTTACATTTCCTACTACTGCCTATGTTTAAAGCTGGGTCTTTGGGTATAGATATTTGAGAAGAATAAAGAGATATACACAAGCAATTACAATCTGAGGAGGAAAGTACTACGAAGAATAATAGAAAAATATATATCACAGTACACTGAGAGACAGAAAAAAATACACTAAAGTGATAAAACACTTGGTAAGAAATACATGATTTAAAAGATGTATTTTTTCTAAGTCATAGAACTATCAAGGTAATTTAAATTCCCCCATTAGCATTTGTATGGAATGCAACATTAATCATTCTGAATTATGACCGTCCCACTAATGAGTGGACTGATGATTTCTGTAGCCTTTAAAGATCACATATGCATATTAAAACCCTGCTTTAAAACATCCCTGTAGGGTTGTCTGTTGTTTGATACTGAAAGTCTTGAGGACTATTATGCTTTCTAAAATAATCATTTAATATTTTTCTTTGTCATCTGAAGTTTTTAATTCTTCATGTTGTACTCAATGGCAATAAATTTCCATTAGGAAACCATAATAATATAAATAAGTGGAAGAAAAATTTTTTTATTACCTAGAAAGAATCCTGATGAGATATTTTCCATAGAAATGTATAAATAGGCAAAAACATACATAAACATACACACATTCTCTTAAAAGTGGCATCCAAATTGTATTTCATCCATTTACATAATTATAAATATATTTGGATTTATATATAACATCGTGTTTCTTTCTATTTGTCTTTTTTATTCTTTAGCTTTATTGAAGTATGATTGACATATAAAATTATATATGTATTTATGGTATAGACCATGATGTTTTGGTATGTGTATACATTATGAAATCATTACCACAGTCAAGCTAATTAACACATTCATCACCTCACAGAGTTACTTTTGTCTTTTGGGTGAAAAAATTACTTGTGATCTACGGTCTTAGAAAATTTCAAATTTACAATTATTATTAAACTAGGGGCCTGGTGCACAAAAATTTGTGCACTCGGGGTGGAGGGAGTCCCTCAGCCCGGCCTGTGCCCTCTCACAGTCTGGGACCCCTCAGTGGATGTCCAATGATGGCCCCAGTCTGCCAGGCGCCTTCTGTGTGTGTGTGTGTGTGTGTGTGTGTGTGTGTGTCGCCACTGGGGACCTGCCCCCAGCCGCATCAGAGGCTCGGAGCAGTCCCCCTTCTGTGTTTCTACCTGCTGGGGGCCTGCCCCAGGCACACCATCAAGGCTTGGAGCAGGCACCCCCTCTATGTTGATCTCTCAGACTCTTGCCCTCCCCTGCATGTTGTTCTCTTTTTTGAGCTGTGACCAGGGCTGGGTGCTGCCTGCCTCCCAAGCTTGCCTACTGCCCATCTTCCTCCAGCCACCAGAAAGCAGGGAAAACCCCG
>PVJC01039601.1:0-16188 GCA_004026665.1 Murina feae | reverse complement strand
CTGGGCACCCATCCCCAGGCCAAGGCCCCCACGAGCCCCCTCCCCCCTCCCTCCCACTCACCTCGGGCACCTTCTTTCTTTTGACCTCGAAGGGGAACACAGGAGGGTTGTCATTGACGTCTAGCACGGTCACAAACACCCTTAGCCCGGTCACCTGGGGGACAGGTGGTGGTCAGCGCGCCCACCCCACCCCCCATGTGCAGGTGGCCCTGCTCTCCGGGCATGGAGGTGTCACAGGACAGCTCAGCTAGGCAGGGCCCAGACCACCCCCCACCCCCACTTTTGAAACACTGTCCGTGCCAGTGCCCTGGGAGAAATAACGGGGGGGGGGGCACGCAACCAGCCAAATCCCGGGAGGTTCGTTCCACGTGAATCAAAGGAGAGAGAGTGGGGAGCCCGGAGCCAGAAGGGGATGCATCAGCCGCGCCGCCGGCCGCCCTGCCCCTCGGGGAGACGCTCTGTGCTGTGACCCTCTGCCCCGAGGCCGAAGGAGGCACCCTGAGTTCTGCACAGGTGGGCACTGCGAGGTGTGTGGGGCGAGGCTCGCAGCTGAGCTGCAGGTGCGTGGGGCTCCCTGGCCGTCCCCACTGTGTCTGTGTGTTTGCGAGTTCCCTCCACGGAAGGGTCAGGAGCTGAGGCGCGTGGGGCGAGGGGCCAGGCTCTTGTGGAAGGCGGGTGCTCACTCGGGTGGAGGGGTTTGCGAGTCTGCAGCTCAGGGACCGTCCGGCTGGAGGAAGTGTGGGCGTTGCCAGCACAGGTGACGCTGGACAACAGGCCACTGGGTGAGGTCCCTGGAGGGGGCCCGGAGCTGGGAGCCCTCTGATGTCCCAGGGGAGGGGCGCGGTCACTCACCACAGTGTCACCTCGCCTGCACTCCAGGTCTGCCAGCAGCATCGTTTTGTCCTGTGGGGCCGAGGTGTGTGAGGAACCACCGGCCCAGCGGGGCGCAGCACCCACCCATCCACAGGTGCTCGCCCACAGCCCAGGGGCCCAGGCAGCTTTGTCCCCCGAGGGCCCCAGTCCCGCCTCTCGGTCTGCCCTCAACCAAGAGGGGTCACTCACTGCCTGTGGGCAGAGCCCTTCTCCACAGGGGCCGCGGGGCCCAACAACGCACCTCATAGTCGGGCGTCACGTTGAGAAACAGCTGGTTCCCCTGGATCCGAAAAGCGTGGGGGGTGGACGAGGGCCCGAGGGTCACCCGCTGGCCCTCAGGGACCTGGATGTCCACCAGGGGCCCACTGAGCACCGTGTTCTCCTTGATTTCAAAGCTGGTCTGGTTCACCGAGCAGCCTGGGAAGTGGGAGCGGGAGGGTCAGCGCCTTCCCGCCACCACCCACCCAGCCCGCCCACCGCCCAGCCCTCCCCCCAGCCAAGCCCACCCTGCGCCTGGGCCAGGAGCAGCGGCAGCAGCAGGGCCCAAGCCCCCATCGCGGGCGGCGGGGTCGGGTCGGGGCCCTGCGTCCAGGGCCCTCCGAGCTGTGCTGGTGCCGGTGCCGGTGCCCGTGCAGTCTCTGCCCACGACCTTCGCCCCTGCGGGCACCGCCCCACTTTATGGCCTTCAGGGGACTGGCCTCCACCAAGGGGGCTCCCGCCGGCCGAGCGCCAGGCCTGGTGTTTCCTGGGCAGGCGCCAGTCACATGCAGGGGCTCAACCCACAAGATAGGAGACAGAAAGGAGCCCAGGGGGTGCTCCAGGCACCGGAGGCAGGGAAGGGTGAGGGGAGTGGTGGTGGGGGGGCAGGCACAGGGGGACGGGGGGTTGGGGGGGGGAGGGGCTGTACCCGCCCCCACCCGCTGCCCCTGTGCTGGGCTCTTGTGCCAGAATCATCTTGGGGCAAAGTCCCTAAGGCAGCCTGAGAGGTGAGGACCCCAGCTTCTCCGGCCCCCCCTCTCCCACACCTCCATTCTCCGTCTGGGAGGAGAGGCTGTGGGTGTCCTGGGGACAGGCCTGCCAGCCCCAGCACAGAGCCGCGCCCTCCAGTGGAGCTGGCGGCCACAGTCCTGGAGAAGACGGTGCTTCAGGGGCCCAAGCTCCCAACTGCCCTGCCCTCGCCTTTCCTTGCACCCCAACCCCACATCTAGGGAGAGGCCTGGGGGGGGGTCAGGAGGCAGGAGGGGCCCTGCTGGTTCCTGCCGGGACCGCCGCTCCTGCATCAAAGCACCCCTTGGGGTATTAGCACTGTCCCTGCTCCACAGCCTGGGCTGGTCAAGCCCCTCGCCCACGGCCACACACCTGGACAGGAGCCCAGACTCCTGGCCTCTTGTGGTGCCCCCTCCCTCGCTGTCACCTCTTCCCGCCCATCCTGAGCCTCCCCAAACTCAGCCCCCCTCGATGTCCCTGCATGTTTGCTGAGTGGATGACAAGGGGTGGGGTGGGGGCTGGGGAGCTCCGTCAACGGGACAGGAGGTGGCCCTGATGCCAGAGATAAGGACCGGGAAGGTGAGGCGCCCAGGTGGCTGCCCAGGTTCAAAGGGCAGGGCGTGTGGCCTCAGCGCGGGGACTCCCCATGGGCCTCCCCCTCCCACAGCTCGGCCCCAGGCGGCCTCCACGTCGCGCGGCGCACAGAGGGGCTCACAGGCCGGGTCTGAATTCCTTTATTGGTGCCAAGTGCAAGCCACCCCTCTCCCTGCACCCGTCCCCGTGTCCAGGCTCCCTGGCCCAGGCGGGGAGGAGGGGAGTTTCCTCTGTCGTCACAGCCGCTTCTGGGCCTCCGCAGGGACCACCAGGCCGGAAGCCAGGACTGCAGCCCTCCATCCAGGAGGCAGCCTGGAGGACCAGGCCTGATCCAGGGGGGCCCTCAGGGGCGTCCTGCAGCCACAGGCGGGTTAGGGGCGGGGCTTGGAGCGGGAGACCCCGCCCACCTGGTGAACTGACTCAGTCTCCCTCCCAGACCCCTGCCCCCCCCACCCCCACTCCCGCCCCCTCCACCCCCGGCTGTCCAGGCGCCCCTGACCCAAGGTGCCCGCCCTGACCCAGCGGAGCAGGGGACGGCGCCTCACCCGGTCTGCAGGGCGGGCGACTTGGACCACAGCAGGCAGACGGGCCCCTCCGCAGACTTGGTCCAGGACGTGCTGCTCTCGGTGTCCTGCTCGCTGCCCCCGACCCCCAATCAGAATCAGCGCTGGGGTTTGGGGGTGAGACTGCGGACCCCGCAGGGGCCCCGCCCCGCCCCCAGGTGCAGCCCAGCCTCACCTGCGCTTCCCGACCAGGCCCTGGAGCAGCCGCTGCAGCCGCGCACTTTCCCGCAGGCGGCTGAGCTCGCTGGTGAACGTCCCGTCCGAGTGCCGGGGGGCCCTGGGGAGGGGTAGGCGCGGGGGTGAGGGCCGGGCGGGCGGGCGGGCGCGGGGCCGGGGAGGCGCACACGGGGGTGCGGGGCGGAGGAGCGCGCGGCTCACCTGGGGGGCGCGGGGCGCGCGGCGGAGCCCCCGAGCAGGGGCAGCAGCGGCAGCAGCAGCAGCAGCAGGGCCCGGGGGGCCATGGTGGGCGCGGCCGGCGAGCTGAGCACGGCTGCCCGGCCTGAGCCCGCGCGGCCCTTATAGCCGGCCCAGCGAGGGGCGGGCTGGGGGCCTCAGCGCCGCCCCGGCTCCGCTCAGCCCCGGTCATGCCCCATCGATCCGCGGGGAAGGTCAGGGCCGCCCCCCCATCTGTCGCCCCGGCTGGCAGCCCGTCCCCAAGTCCCGCCCGATCGGCGCCCCTGGGCGAGTGTGGGGGGCAGTCAGCCCACGGTGGGGGGGAGGCGCTGGCCGGTGCTAAGCGTGGCCCTGGGCGCCCGGGCGGGAGGTGGCTTGGGAGGGTCTGGGCTGGGCGAGCCCCGTCGGATCGCGGGGCCCCTGGAGAGGCCCTGGCAGGCTGCCCGCAGGATGCGGCAGGTGAGGTCACTGCCACTCACCTCGGGGGGCACCTGTGACCTCACTGCCACTCAGTGCGGGGCAGGGCCGGGCGGAGAGGGGAGGGCAGTGGGGAGGGCCACTCGCCATTGCTACTTGCAGCAGAGGGGGGCCTGAGTCCGGGGCGATCGGGCGGGGCCGCCGCAGGAGGGGGTGACTGGGATCGATCGGGGATTAAGTCGGGCTTTTTCACAGCATGAAACCGGGAGCCATCAACCACACATCCAGGAAACGGAGTCATAAACCGATCCTGGCGCTGAGCTCGCGTGCACTTGAGGGGCAGCGAGCAGCCGTCCTCTCGGAGGAGCCCGAGCAGACACGGCACTTACCCGGAGGCCACAGTGAGTGGGGCCACTCTCAGCGTTGTCCTGTGGTTTGGACAAATGTGAAGTGACCCGTGTCCACCATCCCAGTCTCATTGGGAGCAGTTCCCCCCCTCTGGCTCTCCTGCTGCCCCTGTGCCCTCCCTCCCCCCGAAATCCCGGCACCAGGGGTCCCCACTGTCCCCACAGCTCCGCCTTTTCCAGTCACAGAGTGGAAGGGAGGGGGAGAGAGAGAGCGAGAGAGAGAAACATGGATGTGAGAGACAGAGATACATCAACTGGTTGCCTCCCACACTTGCCCTGACCAGGGCTGGGATTGAACCTGCGGCCCAGGTGGTGCCCTGACCGGGAGCTGAACCAGCGTGCACGGAGGTGCATGGAGGACACCCAACCCGCTGAGCCACACCAGCCAGGGCGTGGATATTGCTCTTTCGCACCTGCAGGCTGTGTTGAATGGGGAGGGAGGGAAGGAGGGGGGCGTCCATGTCCGGTTCCTCACCTTAGCCGGACAAGCCGTCCTCTGTCGCCGAGTCTGAGGCCAGCTGAGCGGCCCTCACGGGCGGCCTCCATCACAGGTGATTCAATGCACTTTCCCCTCCGTCCACTGAGTTCTGTTTGCTGTC
Source organism: Murina feae (assembly GCA_004026665.1). NCBI lineage: Eukaryota > Metazoa > Chordata > Mammalia > Chiroptera > Vespertilionidae > Murina > Murina feae. The sequence continues at coordinate 11,355 of PVJC01039601.1, read as the reverse complement.
TCGGCCGTGGGCTCCGGCGTGAGTCTCCGTGTGAGATCTCAGGTTCAGAAAGGCTGCCGACTCTGCTGCTTTGGCCCTGAGTCTCCTGGGTGGGTCCACAGGCGACACGGAGGCGGCATCCCCTTTCTTGTGGTGCCATCGCTCCTGAGTCCTGAGGGTTTTGTGGACAAGTCGTTTGCTAATCTGTTCTTCCGTTCTGGGGCTGGAAGGGTTGCTGAAACCCCGTTTCCCTGTGTTTGCTCACGTTCAGGTCGTGCTTTTGATGTCTGTGCCTCAGTCCTGGTCACAAAGGTGTTCTCCCTGCCTTTCTTCCAAAAATTCTGTAGTTTTAGGTTTCTGTTTGAGTCTATGGTTCATCTTGAGTTCGTTTTTAAGTAAAGTGTGAGGTTTAGGTCAGGGTTTTGTTTTGTTGTTGGCTTTTTATTGCAACCGGACATTAAACAACAGTGGGCCACGGAGGAGGTTTCCGGGGAGGTCGGCAGGGCTCTGACGCGATCATAGCTGAAAGCATTCGTGAGAGAGGATCCGCAGCGATACCTGCTTAGGTCGGGAAAGAAAAACGATGGCCTTTTCAGAACGTAGAAAAAGGGACACGAAGTACAAAGCCAGCAGAAGAAGGGAAATGACAGATGAGAGCAGAAATCAATGAAACTGAAAACAAACACATAAAAAAATAGGGGGGGAAATCAATGAAACCATAAGCTGTTTCTCTGAAAAGATCAATAAAATGGATAAAGCTCTAACGAGACTGACCAAGGGACAGAGGGAAGACACGGCACAGATGTGCGGGTGGGAGAGGCGCCCTCTCAGGCGTGGGAACATCTCGGCCCACTGGGTCGCATTGGACAACGAACGGAAAGAGCTCCTGGGACGACAAGCTACTGCACTCGGAAGGCGCCTGAGCAAGTCCTGCGTGCGCCAGGGAAGCTGACTTCACAGCGAAGCCTGTCCACGAGCCCTGGCTCGTGTTGCCCAATGGTTGGAGCTTCGGCCTACGGACCGGTGCACCGGATGGTCCCGGGTTCGATTGCAGGCCCAGGGCACATTTGAACCTGAGTGGCAGGTTCGACCCACCAGGTGCAGGAGGCAGCCAGTCATTGACGTTCCTCTCTCTTTCTCTCCCTTCCCTCCCGCTCTTCCACTCCCTCACAATCAGTGAGGATTAACAATAACAACAGCAAAATTCTGTCCAACGAAGAAAACTCCGGGCCCGATGCCTTCGTGGGAAGGGTCAGTATCAGCCTCCTGGAACCTGTCACACACCAGGGGCTGTGAAGGCAGCGTTCCTGTGGCACCCGACCCAGAGGGCCCTTCCGCCCCCTACCGACAGGGCTCCATGCCAGGTGTCACGGTGACATCAGGACGTCCACAGTAAACAGTCTGGCTGACGGGGGAGTGGGTTGGGGTGGGGGTGAGGGGGGAGTTGGGGGGGAGCCATACACCTGCTCTGCGTTCTTACCTGCACCCACCAGGGCCTCCCCATCCTCCGGGTCCCCCTGGATGGTGTTGGCCCGTGGAGAGTTGGAGGCCTGGTGGGTGCAGGGTGAAGGGCTCACTGGGACTTATCTTTTCTTGGCCACAGGCATCGCTAAGCTCCCCAAGTGCTTATCCCCTCTCGCCCCGCTTTCCTGTCTCACCTAAGACGGGAGGTCAGCACCAGGTCCCAGGCCCCCGGCTGAGAGGGGTGCACAGGAGCGGGTTTGGGGCTGACCACTTAGCTGCTCGCCTGGAGGCTGGAGGGTCAGGCAATGGGGAGGTGGGGGGTGTCCCGGGTACCAGACGAAAGGCTGCTTCCTGCAATGGGTGCAGGGCCCTGGCCTGGAGGCAGTTATTGTGGGGGACGTGCCAGGGCCCGTGGCGGTGGGTTCCGAGGGAGGGGGAGGGTGGACCTCGGGCCGAGGATCCTCAGGGACCCCAGGGGGCGGAGCCTGAGCGCCCCAAGCCTGCGGGTGGAGCCTCCCCGCGGGTGGAGCCTGAGAAGCATGTCCTCCGACCCCTCGTGAACAGGGTGGGGTGAGAACCGGCCCCACCAACGCCTCCAGGCGCCTCCACGAGTGTCCCTGGGAGGCGGAGCCCAGCTTGGCCACTGGGGACCCGGGATGGTGCGGGGCGTGGGTACTCGCGCGCCTCGGGGTGTAGTGGGCCGACCTTCCATCTCCGTGGGTTTCCCGGAGCCCAGACCCGCGCGGCACACTCCACCCTGACCTGGGCCCGCGCGTGCCCATCACCTCGCTCAGCCTGCGCCCCATTTGGCCACCTGCCGGCCCCCCAAGTGCAAACACTGGTGCCCCGGAGCGCTGGGCGCAGGCCCTGGAGACCCTGCGGGACGGGGCGGGCGGGGCGTGCGGAGGGCGGGGCGCCGGTTGGCGACCTGAGCGCTGTCCGCGGTGCTGAGCGCCTGCGGGCTCCGGGCCGGGCGGGCGCCATGGGGAACCGCAGCGCCGCGGAGGGAGCGGGCGGCGCGGGGGCGGCGGGGCCGGGGGCGGCGGGGCCGGGGGCGGCGGCGGCGCTGGCGGGGGGCGTGCTGCTCATCGGCGCGGTGCTCGCGGGGAACTCGCTCGTGTGCGTGAGCGTGGCGGCCGAGCGCGCCCTGCAGACGCCCAGCAACTACTTCATCGTGAGCCTGGCGGCCGCGGACCTGCTGCTCGCGCTGCTCGTGCTGCCGCTGTTCGTCTACTCCGAGGTGAGCGCGGTGCCCACGCGGGGCGCACCTCCCGCCGCTCCGTGCCCGGTCCCCGCCACGCGACGACCCAGCGTGACCCTGCCTCTTGCCTCCCCAGGAGCCCTTCCTGTCTTAGCGTTTGTTACCACCCAAGAGAGGCCTCTGTCCTTCGAGCCGGGGACCCCACAGCAGGCGACTTGAACGGTCCAGGCGCCCTCCCCGCTCCGCCCTTACCGGGGCTCCACCTCCCAGGGAGCCGGCTGGACGGGCAGGGGCAGGCTTCCCCCGCCCGCTCCCCCTGGGGCACAGACACACGTCACTGCACAGGCCACGGCCGCGCCTGACCAGGAACACACACTCGTGCAACCCACGGAAGGAGCCCCCCATTCGTGCAGAGACCAAGCCACAGTGGGAGGGACAGTGAACCAGAGGGAGGAGGTCTGGCGGGACAGAGGAACTGAGGGGGTGGCTGTGGGGTCCAGAGGCTGCGGGCCTGGGCGGAGAAGCTGCTGACAGTTGGAGGGGGGACACCGTGTCCGTGGGGCCGGGAGGCGCGGGTGGGTGGGGCTGGGGCAGAGGCCAGCTGGACAAGGACATGCATAGCCTGCGGTGTCCTGAGAGCCGCAGAGCGGACATCGCGGTGCAGGTCTTAAGCTCCTAATCGTCCCGAATCAGCAGGAAGGGATTTAGAAGGAAGGAAGGGGGGGGGGCTGTCTGCTCCTTTGCCCGTGTCGGGGGCGCTGGGCACAGGGAGGAGCTGTTGATATTTTAATTCGTTTGTTCAATTTCACGGGTGAGGACACAGAAGTGCAGCCATTTGTCCAAAACCCCAGAGCAGTGGCAGCTTAGCCACAGACGGAGCGATGGGTGTCCCTCAGGCAGCAGGTTCTGCCCGGGGTGGGGACCGCCTGGGCCCCTGGGCCCCCTGGCATCAGAGACCAGGGTCCACACCCCCTGTCCGCCTGACCTCCACAGGCCTCTTTCCCTGTTGTAACAAAAGGAGGGAGGGGGTGCAGCCCGGGCCTGGGCCTGGCCGCGGAGCCAGTGCGTCTTGTGTCGCTCGTTGCTGCCCCGGCCCCTCCTCTTGGCTCAGGTCCAGGGCGGCGTGTGGCTGCTGAGCCCCCGCCTCTGCGACGCGCTCATGGCCATGGACGTCATGCTGTGCACCGCTTCCATCTTCAACCTGTGCGCCATCAGCGTGGACAGGTGGGCGGCCCAACACCCACCCCGCCGCATCCCCGCCCCCACCCCTGGCCGCGCCCCCAGACCCCTGGGCCCCGCCCCAGCTCCCCCAAGTCCCGCCGCTCTCCCCGCAGGTTCGTGGCCGTGTCCGTGCCCCTGCGCTACCACCGCCAGGGCCGAGGCTGGCGGCAGCTGCTGCTCATCGGCGCCACGTGGCTGCTGGCGGCGGCGGTGGCGGCGCCCGTGCTGTGCGGCCTCAACGACGCGCGCGGCCGCGACCCCACCGCGTGCCGCCTGGAGGACCGCGACTACGTGGTCTACTCGTCCGTGTGCTCCTTCCTGCTGCCCTGCCCGCTCCTGCTGCTGCTGTCCTGGGCCACCGGCCGGGGCCTGCGGCGCTGGGGGGCCGCGCGCCGTGCCAACCTGCGCGCCCGCGCGCCCCGCCGGCCCAGCGGCCCCGGCCCACCGCCCCCCGCCGCCGGGGCGCCCCCCGAGGCCTGCCCGCCCCCGCCGCGAGCCCGCAGGAGCCGCGCCAGGATCACCGGCCGGGAGCTCAAGGCCATGAGGGCCCTGCCCGTGGTGGTCGGTGGGTGCCCGCCCGTTGGCGAGGCGCGGAGGGTGGTGGCCGGCTCTGCAGGGCCCTGGATCACTCGCCCCCCCGCCCCCCAGGGGCCTTCCTGGTTTGCTGGACGCCCTTCTTCGTGGTGCACATCACGCGGGCGCTGTGCCCCGCCTGCGCCGTTCCCCCGCGGCTGGTCAGCGCCGTCACCTGGCTGGGCTACCTCAACAGCGCCCTCAACCCGCTCATCTACACGGTCTTCAGCGCCGAGTTCCGCACCGTCTTCCGCAAGGCCCTGCGCCGCCGCCGCCGCTGCTGCTGCTGAGAGCACCGCCCCCCACCCACATTGGTCTCTGGGCTCCTACCACCCCTCAGGGGCCAGGCCCTGGCCAGGGAGGGGGCGATTTTGTACCACGTGTTAAAGGGATTCCTGCCCTGGGTGGTTCAGCTCAGTGGGTAGAGCCACGGCCTGCAGACTGAAGGGTCTCAGGTTCCATTCCCGGGCAGGAGGCAGCTAATCAGTGATTCTCTCTTTTCACTGGTGTTTCCCTCTCTTTCCCTTCCTCTCTGAAATCAATAAAGACACACGCGTTCTTTTCTTAAAGAAATAAGTGGATTCCTTCCAAACACGTGCCCAGAAGGCCCTTCCAGGCGAGACTGGGAGGGGGCCAAGGAGGGGGAGACTGCCCACATGAAGCCCAGATGCTCACTGACCCCCATCAGCCAGTTAGTCCCCTCCTCCTGAGGAAGCCCAGAGAACAGCCTGACCCCTGCTCAGGGTGAGGTGGGAGCGCGGGGTGGGTGAGGGAATGCTCAGCTCAGCCCAAGGAGAGGCATCCAGGCCTGGGCTCTGCTTCCTGGGGTGCCCTGGGGCTCACCACAGTGCCCACAGCTCCAGCAGGCCCCTCCCTCACACCTGATTCCCAGCTGCAGGGCCCAGCCCCCCACCTGGCGTTCTGGGCTAGCAGCTTCCTCCCCTATGCCCTGGCTGCACCCCACCTCCCGCTCTGCCCCAAAGGGACACAGTGGACTCTACCCTGCAGAGGCTTTGCACTGGGCTGGGGACAAAGCTTCCCGAGGTGGGGGGCGCCTTCCCACAGTGGGCCCCCCCCCTAGACCAGCCAAGGTGGTCGCTCCACTGTCCCAGCTGAGCTGACTCCAGGTCAGGGCACAGCTCCTGCCAGAGACGCCCAAAGCCTGAGAGGGCCGGGTGCTGGTGGGCCCACCCAGGCAGACTCCCTCCTCCCCTGAGGGCACTGGGCCACCCTTAGCCAGGAGTGGCGGGCCCAGGGCCAAGGCGAGGCAGAGCCACCCAAGCTTCCCGCCTCCCTCCCCTGACACAGCTCTCAGCCCCTCCAACCAGCACAGCCCCCCATGGACTTCCTGTCTGCCCTCCCGTCCAGGCCCAGGAGGAGTGCGGGCAGCCGAGTTCTCTCCTGTATCAGGAGTAGGGCTGTGCGGGGCCGGGCACCAGGCAGGGCTCTGACTGCGAAGATGGCCCCCCTCTGGGTGCACGTCCTCTCCTGCTCCTGGTCTCCGCTGCCACCTCCTCTAAGAAGCCTCCCTGACCACCCTCATCCCCTTGGAGACTGGTCCCATGGCCACCTGGTCCCTGCTGGACAAGGGTCTGATGGGTGACAGTGGGGGTGCGGGGAACCTGGGCAGAGCCCAGCTTTGATGGTTGCTTGAATTTGGGGCACCTTCTTTCTGTACATATTTCAGAGAGGAAGGGAGAGGGAGAGAGAGACGTCAGCGGTAAGAATCCCTGGTCGGCCACCTCCTGCACACCCCCTATTGGGGACTGAGCCTGAACCCGGGGCGTGTGCCCTGCCGGGACATAGGTCAACTCTCAACCCGAGCCACGCGGGCTGGGCCTGAGGCCTCTCTCTCTTGTGAAGACAAGGGGAAGCGTCACTGCCCAGTTTCAGGAACCTTCCCAGGAAAGCCAGCTGCTCCTGCAGGGCCTGGCCCGGGAGGAGCCGGTGCCGCTGTCCATGCTCCGGAGGCCACACACTCTGCGGACAGAACCCGCTGACCAGGCCCTGCCAGGAGGGCAGCGTTGGGCTGCAGGTGAAGCCAGGTTCAGACCCAACAGGTGCCCCAACTCTGCGCCCCCCGCCTTCATTCCCCAGGTGGTGGCGGAGGCAGAAAGAGGAAGAGGAAGAGGAAGTGCCAGCGCACAGCCGCCTCACAAGTGCTTGGTAAACAAGTAACAGAAAACCCAGATGAGCCAGTGCAGCCACAGAGTGAGGTACCCCAGGTGGAGGTGCTTCAGGAGGCAGGAGCGGGGGAGCAGGGGCAGAGACGGTGCCTGGGCACAGGCCCCACGCGACCCTCGGCGAGGCCTCCTGCCAGGTTCCACGCTGCTCAGCAGGACCAGCGCCGAGCAGGTGCTGAGCCGAGAGGCGGCCCCAACCAGCACCGCAGGGCTCAGTGGTTAGTGCGGGGGCGGGGGGGGGGGCAGGAATGGCTCAGAGCTCTCCATGTGGCCTGAGCAGCAGGGATGAGGTTACACGCAGGCTGTGACTTGCAAACTGGACGGCAGCTCCAAGGCCTGCGGGAGCCATCCCTGGGCAGGGCCGCCCTCGAGCTCCTGCTTCTGCTCCAGCCCCGGGGTGACAGCTGGGCGGGAAGATGGCTGCAGGGCCTGGTGTCCCCAAGGTCTGTGCCCTTTCTCCGTCGAGGCTTTCTCACCACAAGATCAGGAGGAGAAACTGAGGCAGGCCGACCCGCCTCCCAGTGTCTGGGATGAGAGCTGGGATCGGGTTAGGGATCGGCTTTACTGAGACACATATATATACACGCGTGTTACACACACAACACACCTGTGGGTAAGACCGGACCCTCGTGATCCAAGATAAAAAAGCACCGTGAGACGCCCCCCCCCCCGCCGAGGCCCAGCCTTCGCTGCCCCGGCCTTCCTGGGGGCTTCCGGGCGGCGGGGTTCACGTCCAAGGGCACAGGTCACCCCAACTTGGTTCATAACTTGGCCAGCAAGTTTTTTCCCTTCTCAATGCCCCCCCACCCCCCCACCCTCCACTGCAAAGTCCTTGAGGGGTCCTGGGCCCGAGACTGCCCGGCACTGCAGATGGGGGGCTGGTGCCCCTCACACGGCGACTTTCTCGATCACGCCCTCGGCGACCTGGACTTCGTCCCCCTGCACGGTGACCGACGCCGCCTGACCACATATGTGCTGGTGGTCCTTCCAGTCCTGCAGGGAGAGGCACCGTTACAGGAGCTGCCCCCTGGCAGCAGCCAGGAGTCTCCGCCGAGGCCGCAGCCGGGTGCTGTGTGTCCAGCCTCGCCCACCTGCGTCTGAGGGACCAGCTCCCAGGCCAGCAGCCAGGAGAGGCCTTCAGACACGAGACCCTGGAAGGCGTCCAGGGATCTCACAGAACGATGTCTGTGCGGCGCGGCTCAGTGGCTGAGGCGGGTCGATTTTCGGTGGCGGCATGTGTCCAGGTTGCAGGCTGGATCCCCAGCGTGGGGCGTGCAGGAGGCAGCTGACCGATGAGTCTCTCTCATCACTGATGTTTCTCTCTCTCCCTCTCCCTTTCTCTCTGGAATCAATAAAAATACATTTTTAAGAAATAAAATAACGTCCTTCGAAGGAACTGAAGGTCCTGCCACAGCGTGGTTTATAGTTGCAACAAAAGCCGCAGCTGGCACCCGGGGGCGGGCGCTGAGCGAGGCCCCAGCTCCCTTCACCCCCAGGTGGACATGGAGCCTGAACCAGGAGGCCGGACGTCAGGGAAGCCGACGGCCACGCTGTCCCTCCAGGTGGACGTGGCCGGGCACAGGGCAAGATGAGTGTGGTACCAAGTGACGTGAAGGGGAGGCCCAGGGACATGCACAGCTGAGGAACAGGAGCCCGTGCCTGCCGCCCGGACGGGGGCCCGACAGATGGGTGGGCTCCCTGCGCCGTCCTGCCCCTCACCTCCTGAGTGCTGTGAGGGGCTCTGGCCTCCCCCGCACCCCGTGCCACACCCACACGGTCCTCCTCGGTCGCCCACCCGAGGACTTCTGTTGAGAATGGACAGTGCTCAGGGCCCCACGGTGCGTCCCTGGCCAGGGAGAGGCTGAGCGACGCGCGTAGCTGTGTGGCTCGTCCTCCCCCCGCCGCCCTCCTTCACGTGGAAACCCCCACACAGGCCGAGGAGAGAGCAGACGGGGCCCACCGAGGCGGCCTCGAGGCCCCGGGAAAACACCCGTTTAACCTCCTTCGACAGAAGGCCCAACAGTGGGAACAGACACAGGGGCCCCGGGCTGGGGCGCTGACCACAGGGCCAAAGGCCAAAGGCCACGGTGAGCAGCGCCCCCCGCCCGCCGTGGGGAGGCAGCCTACCTTGCGCTGGCAGAAGGTGGAGCAGTAGTTGACCTTGTGGCAGCCGGTGCACTCGCTCAGGGCCTCCCGGCCGCAGTTGACACAGGACTGCTGCAAGGACAGGGCCAGTCAGTGCCGGGCACAGGCGGGCGGGCCGGGGTCGCCACCTCCAGGGCAGCCGGTCCCGTTTCCAATGCGTGCAGAGGACCGAGGCTAGGGACAGAGCTCTCCATGGGCGGTGACAGGCCTGGGCTCCGGGCAGCAGACGCCGGGCGGCCCACACCTGCCCCGGCCCGTGCCCAGCCCTCCAGCCATGAGGCTCCCTGAAACGTACATTCCGTGTCAATCGCGGGGTTGGAGCTTCCTCTCTCACCAGCTGAGGGCGGCACACAGGGATGCAGGCCTGACCCTCGGACCCCGGTGGCGTGACCGGGTGACATGGCACACACCAGCCCTGAGGTCAGCTCCAAGCACGAGAGAATAGCAGGCAGCAGACAAGCACACGCTAGAACAAGCATGTCAAACTCGCGGGCCGCGTGGAGCCCACAACACGCACGTATCTTTTTGGCCCGGCCAGTGTAACGGTACGTAAGAAACATGTTCAGCCCTGGCTCGTCTGGCTCAGTGGATAGAGCATTGACCTGTGGACTGCAGGGTCCTGGGTTTGGTTCCGGTCAAGGGCACAGACCTCGTTGCAGGCTCCTCCCTGGCCCGGGCCCTGGTCAGGGAGCATGCAGGAGGCAACTAATTGATGTGTCTCTCTCACATCAATGTTTCTCTCTCTCTTTCCCTCTCCCTAAATATCAGTGGAAACGTATCCTCGGTGAGGATTAAAAACAATTTTTTTAATAAAAAAATTTTCGTAACTTAATGTTTACAATATCCTGTTAGACATCATTAATAACGAACTACAACGCTCGCTGACGACTGACGGCTAATCGTGTTGCGTTCATTCCCCATACGCGCAGGCGCACCCTTTCCCTCCACTGACACCAGCAGCGAATGTTCTAGCAGCCGACGGCCACATGTGTGCCCGCCGTTAGCCTCGGACTGACTTGCTGGGTGTGCGCAACAGGAAATATTTCGCTTTCAGAGAACACGAAAAATAGGTTTATTTGTGTGACGCTTATTAATCTGCCGTTATTCAGTGTCCGGTAAGTGAATGTTCGAGAAAAAAAATATTAATTTTTATTACACCATGTTCTATTATGTTAACGATGACTCATTTACTTCATTGTACTCAGCGTGTCGCTATCGAAATAAACTGACGTTTCCATGAAAATGGAAGCTTTTGTTTCACTGCGGCCACATCCACTTACACCTGTTTGTTTGGCCCGTGTGAGCCTGAGTTGGACATGCTGGCTTTAGGACCTGCTGGTGCCCGCCAGCCCTGCCCGTGGGAGCCGCCCCAGCAAGCCGCCCGGTTTCTGTTCTGAACTTGCGCTTCCTTCTTCGCAGAAGGCTATATTTAACACACGGACGCTTCCACGCCGAAAACCACTGTGGGCGCTCGCGTGCCCCCAGCTGGGACTGTTCATGACGAAACCCGAGGTTCCGCAGGGAGAGCAGGTCTGCAGGGAGCAGGGGCCGAGGCACCGGCCCGGGATGCCCCCCAACCACACGGCCACACACTGGACCTGTGCCCTGCCGGCCAAGGGCACGGCTCTCCTGCCCGCTTCATCGGCTGCGCTGGTTACATACACGGGCGCGGCAGCCACGTCGGAAATGGGACACCTCCCGAGCGGTGCAGCTGCACTGAACGTGGCCTTTTAGATTCCAGTTCTTGGGGAGCAAGCCGTCCAGGGCCGCCCAGCCCTGCGCGCGCTCTCGGTCACGGTGCCGGGCGAGGTCTCGCCTTCCGACCCCGCGGCCTCCCGTCCCGGCTTCGTCCGCACACCCAGACTCCGCGGGGTCCTCACAAGCTTCCCTCTCGTCACTGGGGTTTGCCCGTCCAACCCCGACTCCTTCCAACATCACATCCACCAGAAGTGCCTGTGACGACAGCTGACAGGCACAGAACCAGCCTCGGTCCTCCCACGGTGTGGGCCCAGGGACGGAAATTCACTCACAACTGGCTGTCACTCATGTCGCCGCAAGTCCCCGACGGGCTGCTCAGCATGACCACAGGAAATGCGTGGACCACGTGCGTCCTCGCCCGCCTTGCCGTGCCGGCATCCCTCAGGTCCCTGCTGTCGCCGCCGTGTCCCAGGGACGTGTGTGGCTCTCCTCCCTCGTGCCACAGGCATGAGGTCAGGGCACAGGCGCTTCCAAGCCCCCAGGCCCCTAAGGCCGCCGGAGGGAGCTCCAAGTGGTGAAGTCATGCGCGCCGAGGGTCGCATGGGCCCCGGGAGGTCTGTGCACCGGCAGGCAGGAGCTGGGCCCACATGTCAGGCAGGGGTGGCTTGGCCTGACGGGTGAGGACCCACCATCTTGGGGCCTCTGTGCTCAGCTTTCAGCAAAAAACAGTTCTTTTTCTTGAATTTCCTGGGGTGACACTGGGTTTCAGGTGAATAGTTCTACACGACGTCATCTGTGCATTGTATCGTGTTCACCACCCCAGGTCAAGTCCCCTCCATCACCATTCATACTTACCCCTTGGCCCTTGTCTACCGCCCTCGCCGCCCCCCC
>PVJC01039600.1:0-16185 GCA_004026665.1 Murina feae | reverse complement strand
TTTAGTAACAATGGATCATTCTACTGTAAGCTAATTATATTAGCAATTATGGATGGAAGTGCAAGTATCTTGGTAATGTAAATAAAAATAACTCTCAAGAATTTCTTTTTTCTGAAATACAAGTCTCAGATTCTAATTTTTTCCAAAAATAACATTTGTTTTCTGATTTTTAAAAAAATGGTTCTCTGGTGAGAAACATAAGGATATAATCTCCCCAGCGTTTTGGTTTTTTTTTTTCTTATTTACATTGAGTAACTTTACATTATAAGATGTTATATTTTAAACATTTTGGTATTTAAAATACTAAAAGCACACAGAATGAGATAAAAGAATTTTTTTTCACTTTTCTGGGGAAAAAATTCCAAATATAAATGTTTTTCATTTCTCTAAGTTATACTTAGCTATGAAATTCAAAACCTGACCATATTTGACTCAAAACTCTGCAAATTTATTACTATTTTCCTTCTTTTCAAGGGAGAGGTTTTCAACAAGCATTTGGGAGCTTCACCAAAAAGTAATATAATCTTTCATGTGAAGTGAATTTTAATCTGAAGCTAAAAGCCTCTAAAAGATAGTATATGTAGACAGAATTTATATTAAACTAGAGGCCCGATGACGAAATTCGTGCACGGGTAGGGTCCCTAGACCTGCCTGACGATCAGGGCCAATCAGGTTCCCTGCCTCCTCACTTCCCTGCCTTTTCCTTCCCTTGCCACCACCTGCAAGTTACAACCGTGCAGTTCTCCCTGTCTTCCTTCCCCCAGCCTCCTCCTCTCCTTGCTCCCTCAGTGCCCCACCATCACCACTGGTCGCCTGCCATGTTCTGTGCCATCCCCTGGTGGTCAGCGCACGTCATAGCGAATGATCGAACTCCCATTCTCCTGATCAAACTCCCGAGGGGAGACTGCTTATTTGCCATTTATATATATATAGTTTAAAATATAAGAATACAAAGAACAAGTTCATTATGGGCTTAGGGGGATGCATCATTCAGTGTCAAGATAGATAGATAGATCACATCCTATATAGTAAAAGGCTAATATACAGATCAACTGAATGGTGAAATGAATGGTTGCTATGATGCGCACTGACCACCATGGGACAGACGTTCAATGCAAGAGGTGTCCCCTGGTGGTCAGTGCACTCCCACAAGGGGAGCATCGCTCAGCCAGAAGCCAAGCTCATGGCTGGCGAGCACAGCGGTGGTGGCGGGAACCTCTACTGCCTCCCTGGTAGCACTAAACATGTCCAACTGGCGAGGAGTGGGCGTAAGCCAGCAGTTGGACATCCCCTGAGGGCTCCCAGTCTGAGAGGTCACAGGCCGGGCTGAGGGACCCCCTCCCCCCACCGAGTGCAAAATTTCGTGCACTAGGCCTCTGGTGTAATATATTATTGTATTATGTATAGGAATGATATAGAACAGATCATGTGGTAAATTCATCTTCTTTTCTAGTAGGAAGTTAGAGAAGTTGGTGAAACTAGTAGTAGATGGAATTGAAACTGGCTGAGAGCTGGGTAAACTTTTACTAGGAAAATTCTTCTAATTACTATAATATTAGGTATCCTATATAATGAAAGGCTAATACGCAAATTGGCTGAACTGCAGAATGACTGGTCACTATGATGTGCACTGACCACCAGGGGACAGACATTGAATGCAGGAGCTGCCCCCTGGTGGTCAGTATGCTCCCATGGGTGTTAGTGAGGTGGGCCTCTAGTATATATATAAAGAACTCTCAAAAGTCGACAGTATAAATCAACCAAAGAATCTAAGTAGAAAATGGGCAAAAGATATAAACAGACATTATAGCAAAGAAGATATACAGTTGGCACATACACACATTTTCTACTTCTTAACAATCAGAGAAATGTAAATTAAACTACAATGAAATGTCACTACATACCTGTTGGGATGGCTATAATAAAAAGTAACAACACCAAATGTTGACAAGGATGTGGAGATACTGAATCATTGATACATTGCTGATAGAAATGTAAAATATTACAAACACTCCAGAAAATATTTTGGCACTTTCTTATAAAATTCCACATACAATTACTACAAGACTCAACAATAGCAGTTGGGCATTTATGCCGGAGAAGTGAAAACTTATATTCATATAAAAACATGCACATGAATGTTCAAAAAAACTTTATTCTTAATAGCCCCAAACTAGAAACAACCCAATATCTTTCATGGGTGAATGATTAAACAAATCCTTATGTGTTCATGCAATAAAATACTACTCAGCAATAAAGGCAATGGACTATTGATACTTGTAACAACTTAGATGGAACTCAAGGACATTATGATTAATGAAAAAAAAAAGCCATCTCAAAAGGTTATCTATATCTATACTATATGGTTGTATCTATTAACATTCTCAAAATGAGAAAACTAGAGAAATGAACAGATTAATGGTTGGCGGAGAACAGGGATGGCCATGTCAGGGTGCTACTGTAAAGGGGATTCTCTTGTAATGATAAGGGGATTATATGCGTCTATACATAGGATCAAATTGCATAAAAATATACATGTATTCACAAATGAATGGATGTGAAGACTGAGCCAGGTCTGTAGTTAACAGAATGTTGTACTAACGATACTTGAAATTGTACTACAGTTATAGAAGATCTCACCATCAGGGTAGCTAGGTGAAAGTTTCATGGGACTCTACATACTATTTTTGCAACTTTCAAAATAAAAATTATTTCAAAATAAAAAGTTTAAAAATAAATTATTATTTTTTCCATTTTTTTATTACATAAAGTATTACAAAGATTAGTACATATATCTCTTTTTTAAAAAAATAATAATTTAGGCCAAGAAATGGAAAAAAAGTTTAAAAATATAACTTCAGTAGAAATGTTGAAAAAATAAAGGAAATAAATAATATTGAACTATTTCTCAGCTCTTTTCAAAATATTTACCAGAAAAGTGGAGATCATTTTTAAATTAAATGATAGTTTGATCCAAGGCAAGACCTACAAAGACATCTCAATATATTTCCTTGGTAAAAAAAAACAAACAAAAAACAGCAATGCAAGGCTGATATACAGAGATAAACATTGATTTTTTGCCTTTTTTTTTTTTTGAGGGCAGGGGTATTAGTGCCCTTCTAATCTTTATTGTTGAAAACATTATGTATGTCCCCATTTTTCCCCAATTCTAGCTCACCCCCAGACTTTCACTTTTGATAGTCCATTTCACAGGTTGCTATACTCAAACTTCCAAAGAAATTTAATAAGTCAAACATAATTTAAGTTTCTTTATATCAACACTAGAGGCCCGGTGCACAAAAATTTGTGCACTCAGGGGATCCCTCTGTCCGGCCTGTGACCTCTCACAGTCTGGGACCCCTCGGAGGATGTCCACCTGCTGGCTTAGGCCCGCTCCCTGGGCAATCAGGCCTAAGATAGCAGTCAGACATCCCTCTAGAAGCCGGGGAGCCCTCAGAGGATATCCACTTGCCAGCAGGGAGCAGGCCTAAGCTGCAGTAGGATATCCTTAGTCCTGCTGAGGAGGCAGGAGAGGCTCCCACCACCACCGCTGTACTGGTAGCCATCAGCCTGGCTTGTGGCTGAGCAGAGCTCCCCCTGTGGGAGTGCACTGACCACCAGGGGCAGCTCCTGCATTGAGTGTCTGCCCACTGGTGGTCAGTGTGTGTCATAGTGACCAGTCACTCACAGTCATTCTGCTATTAGGGTCAATTTGCATATTACCCTTTTATTATATAGATAGAGGCCTGGTGCATGGGTGGGGGGCTGGCTGGTTTGCCCTGAAGAGTGTCCCAGATCAGGGTGGGGGTCCCGCTGGGGTTCCTGGCCAGCTGGGGTGAAGGGCTGAGGGCCGTTTTCAGGCTGGTCACATCCCCTTCAGAGTAGGGGGTCCTGCTGGGGTACCTGGCCATTCTGGATGAGTGGCTGATGGCTGTTTGCAGGCTAGCCATAGCCCCTTCAGGGTGGGGGTCCCTGCCGGGGTGCCTGGCCAGCCTGGGTGTGGGGCTTAGGGCTGTTTTCAGGCTGGCCACATTCCCTTCAGAGAGGGGTGTCCTGCTGCGGTGCCTGGCCAGCCTGGGTGAGTGCCTAATGGCTGTTTGCAGGCTGACTACAGCCTCTTCAGGAAGGGGGTCTCTGCTGGGGTGCCTGGTCAGCCTGGGTGAGGGGCTGAGGGCCGTTTTCAGGCTGGCCAAGACCCCCAGCAGAGACCCTCACCTCATGAGGGTGGGGCCATCATGGGTGAGGAGCTGATGGCTGTTTGCAGGCTGGCCACAGCCCCAAGCCACCCAAGCTTCCTGCGAGGCTAACTGGAAGCAGGTATCTGGGGTTTATTTATCTTCTATAATTGAAACTTTGTTGCCTTGAGTGGAGGCCACAGCCTGCCTAAGCAGGCAGCTTCCTCCATTGCCAGGGCAACGAAGCCTCCTGTTTGCTCTAGCTCTGTGGCTGCTATAATTGAAACTTTGTTGCCTTGAGCAGAGGCCACAGCCTGCCTAGGCAGGCGGCTTCCTCTATCGCCAGGTCAACGAAGCCTCCTGTTTGCTCTAGCTCTGTGGCTGCAGGCCGCCATCTTGGTTGGGTTAATTTGCATATAGTCACTCTGATTGGCTGGTGGGGGTGGCTTGGGATGTAGCAGAGTGATGCAATTAGCATATTACTCTTTTATTGGATTAGATTGTTTCAAAATAGTGATCAGTGTGGTCTAGGAATAGCTTAAGTATTAATCCTGGCTGATTGTTTGCACTAGGGCTGCTGCCCTGACAGAAAACTTCAGGGTTCCTTGAGAATGTCACCATGTTTTTATAAGGGTGTACAAAGTTTACAGAGTTTATTCTTATATTCTTATTTGTTAATTATTGTATTATTTTCCATATGAACAAGTGTAAACTTACTTTTGCCTACCTTTTATGTTGCGGTGATATGGATGTTGGGTACATGCGAAGTAGAGAAAGTTCTTTCATACTTAAAGCTTAGCGTCCAATTGCAGTTAATATTTGCATTTCAAAGTACTGAAAAGTGTGACCGAGTATTTTGTTTTGCCTCCCAGAATAGTTGAGTGAATGAGTTTATTTTGAATTTTAAATCAGCTCAGGTGTGGAAATGATAGTTGTATAACATTGTACTTGCTAACTAGATCGTCTGGAACCCACTTTGCTGTAGACAAGACCAGAAAAAGAGTAACGAAATTAAATTCAAATTTAATTACTTCAAAGCCCTCAAGACAAAAATAAGTGCAGCAATTCTTTAGTTATTGGAACTATTGGTAAAATGGGCTCACAGCTTTGGCACTTTAAATAGCACTGGGCTTACTGGCTTTCTTTTATTTCCATTTTCCTTCTGTTTCTAAGCCATGGAACCAGATTGTCTTCTTAGGAAAATACAGTGTCATTTTTTTTTTAATTTAATAGTGTAGTGGGCTTAACTGTGGTTATGTGATTAAAGAAAAAAAGATAAAAGTCTTTTTTTTTTTTTTTCTCTTGGAGGTAGATTTGCTATAATGCTTTC
Organism: Murina feae; assembly: GCA_004026665.1. Classification (NCBI taxonomy): domain Eukaryota; kingdom Metazoa; phylum Chordata; class Mammalia; order Chiroptera; family Vespertilionidae; genus Murina; species Murina feae. The sequence continues at coordinate 10,680 of PVJC01039600.1, read as the reverse complement.
CAGTAATATGTTATTCTTTGTTCTACTCTCTAGGGTTAGACTTCAAGAACCCTATTTATAGACCATGTTTTTAAGTACTTTGTAAGCAGAATCCATGATGACTGATTAACTAAGAAAGTTTTAATGGCTAGTTTATCTAGGGGTAGATTATACAGAATCTTCTAAGAGTATTGCTTTTTAAAACAAAATTAAAGTATTTGACATTAGAAGCATGTTGGCGATTATATAATTTTTCTGAAGTTTATTTCAATTAGGTCATATGAAGGGTGTAATAACTATTTGAGATCCTTTTGTCTATATACAAATTAAAAAATTGAGAATTTATTGAACAATCAAGGAGATTTGTGTCTATTCCTTACTCTGGTAAGTCATTTATTATATTACTAGAGACCCATTGCATAAAATTCATGAATTGGGAGGGGAGGGCGGATTCCTCAGGCTGGCCTACACCCTCTCACAATCTGGGACCCCTGCAGTCAGCCATCCCTCTTGCAATCTGGGACCACTGACTCCTAACCACTCACCTGCATGCCTGCTTGATTGCCCCTAACCACTCTTCTGCCTGCTTGACCACCCCTAACCACTCACTTGCCTGCCTTATCTCACCCCTAATCATTCTGCCTGCTGCCCAGTTGCCCCTAACTGCTCATCTGCCTGCCTGATCGCCCTAACACCCTCTGCCTGGGCCCCTGCCATGGCTGCTTCATCTGAAATGACATCTGGAAGGCTGTTCAGCTGTCTGGTCTAATTAGCATATTACGCTTTTATTATTATAGACTACACGCCTGTTGCATGAAATTCGTGCATGGAGGGGGGTGTCCCTCAGCCCAGCCTTCACCCTCTCCAATCTGGGACTCCTCGGGATATTCAACTGCCGGTTTAGTCCTGATCCCTATGGTCAGTTGGGCATCCCTCTCACAATCTGGAACTGCTGGCTTCCAACCCCTCGCCTGCCTGATTGCCCCTAACCGCTTCTGCCTGCCAGCCTGATCACCCCCTAACCATACCCCTGCCAGCCTGATTGATGCCTAACTGCTCCCCTGCCAGCTCGATCACCCCCAACTGTTCTCCCCTGCTGGCCTGGTCGCCCACAACTGCCCTCCCCTGCCAACCATCTTATGCGAAGATGTGATGGTTAATTTGCATATTACCTCTTTATTATATAAGATGAGGCCAGTTTGAAAGTTTCCATGGTTTAGTTTTAGGAATATTATGAATTTACTAATAAGAAACCTCAAGTTATCTATTCAAGAGTGAATATTACTAGGCATTAGTATGTCTCAGAGTTTGAATTGTTTCAAAAGGTTGAAATAGAATTTATGTAACAAAACATTTATTTCTGAAAGCAAGCATCAGGCAAGGGGGTAGAATGTAGTTGGGCTGGGACTGTTTTAACTCAACAAGACCTTTCTGGTGAATGGATATGGAGCATCAGTCTAGTGCTGCTCTGCTTCTAATAGCTCCCACATTTGCCTCAGCTGGAGATGTGGGTCCAAGTCATGATAAGACTTCCTAAGAAATTCTTTTGTTTTGTTTTTCTTATGAGTTTTTCCAATGATTTCAATGACCACAGGCAATAGGTATCATGATAATAGTGTTTGATGTTTTAGAATGAGGCAGCTGTGGATGAAAATTCAGAGATTTTACATTAGTTGCTAATGGGTGAATTTTTAATAAATGCCCATTTTAAGTGGAACAAAACTTAGTGTCATGCAGCAGCAGAGAAGAATGGGAAAGTACCTTTGCTCTAAAACAAAGATACCTGCAGTAACATATTTAGTTTGTCTTTAACATCAATTCTAATGAAGACAAATGGACAGACAACGCACAACATTTGCAGCTATTTGCAGAGTTATATAGAAACTAATATATAATTGCTCTGAAATCCCTGAAAGATGACTTCTGTTTATAATTAATGCAAAACCAGCCCTGTTTTAATTCCATTTTGTACATTTGCAAAGAGGTAGTTTCCTTATACAGTTTCGCTCCTGGATTGCCTTTCCAAACTACTTTTGAATATTTTACACTATGTACTGGTAACTTAGTTTTTAAGCTTAAAAAATTAGTATTGCTAAACTTTCAGGAGTAATGTTTTAAAAATTAAAAATGTTTATAATCACATTTAGGAGACAGGGAAAACTAATGATGTAGATCCTTATTTTTCTTCTAATGGAAACTAATTACTGTTCTTCATTTCAATTTAAATGGTCTATGCTATTGGAGACAGTTATGATTAAAATAGCTTGACTAAACAATGAGCTATTTTATTCAGAGCTTTGAACAAGCTTCTCTTGGCATCCAAACCCATTCATTATTTTTATCTAATTAGGACTAACTCACATTGGAGAGCCACCTGAAGCAAGGAAATTTCCCTAATAGCTATGCAATTACAATAGCTCACAGATATGCAACAATACAGATGTTCATGATCGAATCATCTTAAGAATTAAAAATGAATTATCCTTAACCATAGTACAAAAGTGTAGTCAGAAAACTGTCATTATTTAAATTGCATAAGTATACAATATAAGCAATCAGTAGCATCATGTTTCTAGGTACAAATTTTATATACTTATTTGTGGAAAAATATTCAATTAGTTTTTGTGTTGAATCCAATGATTATATTAGAAAGTTGACTGTATTCTATACACGTAAGTCCAAACTTATATACTTCTTAGGAAAAAATACCTCGAAATTTTACATGTAATGGCATAACAGATCCTTTATACAACTAAGGTAAGTTCAATTCTCAGGACAACTCCATGTCTTAAAAACAAATTTGTTAAATGATGGTTTTACTCTGACTTGGCTATTGCAATGAAAAACAAAAGTATTTTTGTGGCGGTGTGCATATCTAACTAACTAGATATCAAAAACTATGGGATTTAGTGTATATGAGGGGAGATTAGATAGGGCCAACTCCCCTTCCTTTTTTAAAACTGTGTTAACTACATAATTCTATGCCCTTGGGGACTTTTTTACACTTTTTTTTTTTTTTTCCTGCAAAAGAAGGAAAGGAAAGGAAAGCTGCCAAAGGCAGCATTAAAGAAAATTTAGAAAATTGCTTTCCAGTCATGCCTATCTGCTTTCATCTAATCTGAGTGATTTACTATAAAATCAGGTAATTTTTGGATTAATCTATGATCTAACAAAAAAGATGTTTTAAAATAATTTTCTTCGTTTAAAAAATAAGTGTTTTGGATAAGTTTCTTTCAAGTGACCTTAAATCTCATTAGTAGGCAATATTTAAATTTAGACAGTTACTTTTCTCTAGGTACTAGATTCTGACTTATACCCCAACCAAACTCTTTTAAAAAGTCCTTGTATGAGTCAGATTCCCAGTGGGAAAAGATGGACATTCAAATTGGGACCATTTTGAGGAAGATTTATATGTAGAGAAATTAATTATGAAGTTGCAGTCTGGGTGTCTTGAGCCATAAAGGGAAAAGGCAGGAACCTGCAGTGAGGAGCTATTTTATTCAGAGCTTTGAACAAGCCTCTCTTGGCATCCAAACCCATTCATTATTTTTATCTAATTAGGACTAACTCACATTGGAGAGCCACCTGAAGCAAGGAAATTTCCCTAATAGCTATGCAATTACAATAGCCACAGAGCTGTTTCCACCTCGAGGCCTGGCTGGGCTGGGAGAGAGAAAGAAAGAAAGTCCAGTGTAACAAGCTACTCTGAGAGGGGTGATAACCTTCAGGCAAGAGACTCAGGACTGCAGGGATGAGATTGAGAGGGAAAGTACCTGCCTCATCCACCTTTGCCATCACCATTCATCTGATCTCCCGCTAGGGTCCCTCAGGCCCAACCCTTCCAGATGACAGAGGGCAGGTAAGCCTGTGGTGCAGGCTTGCAGGTCAACTTCCAGGCAGAGAGGCGGCAACCCTAAATGTCCTGCACAGTAATTATGGAAATGAGATACCATCTACCGCATGAAAATTTGAGGCTCACGGAGGGCTTAAGCAACATGTATTGCGTAAAACACAATCAAGACACATTGTCTGACTGTCAGCCGAGTCCAGAACTTGAGTCCTACATTCTTAGGCTTTATAATTATGACACAGTCACCTTCTACAGCATCTGTGTGGATCCTGGGTGTGAAGTTACTGATTTGTATTGCTGTTGTCTTAGCGACGTTAATAAAATATGAAATTAACCTGGGGGTGGGGGTTCCCATACTAGAGGAAGTATTTTGAAATAGTAGTATGTCCCACAAAACTTATTTCAGAGCACACTCTTAATGGCCTGAAAATTACTTTGAGTGATCATGCCTGTTACAGAGAATTGCTGTTTGATATGATTTTTCTTAAGTCCTGGAGTTGACCTTTAATTGTCAGAGTCTACTAAAGAGGTTTAAAATTTGGAATTCATGTTACAGTTAAAAGCAGCATCTATAACTCATATTAAGAATTCCCATTCTCAAGACGAGTTCTGCCCTTCGTTGCAGGAATATGGTTACTTGAACATTTCCAGCTGTTTTCTTACCGCGTCCTTTCCGTGTGCCGTTAAGACCGCCTGCCGCACTGCGGCGGTGGGTCACTAGTGGAGTGCACTTGCATTCTACTGAAGGAAGGCCGGGGGTTACGGGGCATTTCTTCAAGCTCTGCTCACATTCTGGAAACCCTTGATCACAAAGCTTGCTCTGAAATTAAAAATCTTGCTTGTGAACAGCAAATTTTGGGCATTTCTCACATAAATGGTTCTCCTTGCGTTTTAGGCCTCTTCTCCTTTCTCATATAGCCTCTGCTTTTAGCAATAATGAGTAGACCCGTACTCCAGAACTGTTGTATTTATGTAGGCTGTTGCTAAGGTCTGTTATATCTCTGTATTAAGGAATGGGAATAATCCGTTCAGCCAGGCTTTCCTGCTGCACCTGTGACTCTAATATTTAATTGGAAGAGCCGCATGCACCCAGCGTAGCTCATAAGGAGGCACATTCCCTTGATTTCCTAATAGTGAGAGGCTTTTGTTAAGTTTGAATGCTTATAGGATATAAAAGATTGTAATTTTAAAAGAAAACAATTTCAACAAAAAGGCAGCATGTTTTTAAAGAAAGCAATAAACTAATTAGTAAAAGTATTTTAGCTTAAAATAATTTCATTGGATCTTTAACCCTTTTCCTATACACTTCCCTTTTATCAGTGTGGTCGAACTTGTCATTTAATTTAAGACCATATTAAGAATTCACCTACTTCATATATTTATAGCATTTACTTTGAAAACCAATGTAAAAAACTTGAAACAATACAACCATCCCCTAATATAACTACTTACTTAATGATTCCATATTTTACCAAGGAGACTTAATATATTTTGCTTAATTATCTGCAGTTGAATATAAAGTTGCTTTTAACTATCACAGTGCAGATAACACTATAATGAAAGCATCCTGCACACAGCTTTTTCTATAGTTTGAATTATTTTCCTGCAGTGAGATGATAGTGTCTAAGAATATGAAACTTTTTGTTGCTTATGGTACATATTGCTAAATTAATTTTCAGAAGGGTTTTAGCTAGTTTATTTTACCATCAGCAAATTTTAGGAGCCATTGCTTCACTCCCACTTTTACTGGCATTTGTTCATCAAATATATTTTGGTAATTTTTACAGGCTAATGGGGATAACTTGTTTTATTTTGAGTTATTTCATCAAAACAGGGTTGAATATTTGTACTTATTTTGCTTAATACCTGTTTTTGTCGATGAGTTTCTTAAAATAAATATATTAATCTTATGTTTATTTGCTAAAGATATTTTTCTTAGAATATTGTTGGCCTTTTTTATTGGTTAACAACATATTTTTCTTAAAGCTGAGAAATTCCACAGGTTTTAAGTTTTAGTTCCATAGAGAACGGTGGCAGAAGTGGGTGGACAGTTTCTGTAGATTCTTAAGATGGTGACAGTCTCAGACAGGCTGAGCAGTAGTAGTGTGGAGCCTGAAAGCCTAGTCAGCTTGCAATGGCAAGATCAGAAATCCGAGATTAGTTTTAAGCTGCATGTATTTTATTTTATTAACTTCCTATTTGTTCTACCTTAACTATTTAGCAAAGTCTCTTTAAAAATATCACCCTGTAACCATTGTGCTAATGGAAGCCCAAGAAAAATTTATTGAGAGAAAGTAACACACCCAGGAAGGCAGATATGGTCATTCAAGTCAACCCCGCTTGAAAGACAAAGCCTAAGGGGACAGAGTAGAGGCCACTAAGTCCAGTTGTCCCTTAGTCCTGGAGGGTTAAATGTTAGTTGTCTTTAGTTTCATTAAAGAAGGTGATTCCCTTACCAGATGGTATCTCTCCTACCCACCCTCTTCCCCAACAGACTGAGCTGATTGAGGGCAAGGACCTCTTATTCCTGAGCTCTTATGGCTGAGTAACCAGCATGAGGAAGGCATGAGTGAATACTTGGATGAAATAATGAATGAATTTCAGGGTGAAAACAGTGTGAGAGGCAACGGGAGTTGAACATATAATGCTGAAACTGACCACTGAGTGTCCTAGGGGAAGAAAATACATTAAGCATTATCTCTAAGATCTGATTTTTTCAAGTTTACTGAAAATAATGTCTGCAAACAGCTCTATGGAGTTAGAACAGAAATAGTTCTTTTTTCATTATTACAGTGAGACTTTTTAACAAATGGAATATTCAGTGAAATGTAAAACATTAATTCTTCAAAACCAGTGTTTTGAGGTAGCTCAGTCTTATACTTGTATTCTAGAACAATAGAGCATTGTAAGTTTTGTCCATCCTCCTGTGCAGGCCATCTCATTGGAGCTGAAGTAGTGCTGAGACAGGAAAGTGTGTGCTCTCTACCTCCGCAGTGTGAAGGAGTCCGGTTCAGAAAACTGTATTGCAAAAAGAAGAAAACAGGCAAGGAGTGGAGGTTGTGGAGGGTGAGAATTCAGGTGCAAAATGCAGTGACTTCTAAGGCAGTAAGAATGGCTTCAAGACATTGTAGAACCTCCTCACACTAAACTTGTAGAATCTGCTTTAGCAGTAGGGTTTTCTGTTAGAAGCCCATACAAGGAGATAAGGCCAATAAATCTGTATTGTTTTCGAATAGATGCCTTCTAGAACATTCTTTTTAAGGAAAACAATTTAAAAGCATCATTTTTTAAAAGGCTCTTATTTTCTATGAGACTTTGATCTTACCAGCTAGATTTTGGCAACTATATTACATTTTAGGAACATAATTTCTGTGGTTTAAGAGAATTGGAAGGACTGAATGGAAAGACTAAAGGAGTAGATGCTGTAAAAGGTTAGAAAGGAAAGAGGTTAGTTTTTTGTTAGGAAAGATGTCAAGCCAAGTCCTGAATTTGAGCTTGAAACGGAATAAATGTTAGATTAAAAGAAAGCAGATTATGAAGTATTTCAGTGAAAGGGAACAGCATTAATAAGACTGCAGAGGACAGGTAGAAAAGGGAATTTCAAATGGAAGAAAACTAGTTTTATGAAGTAATGCCAGCTATGGATGGATTGGTAAAGTGGGGTTAGCTCATTGAGAGCCTTTAAGATCATAATTGGGGTTTTTCCCCCATAATAAAGGCCAATTTTTATGGCCTATGTTGTTTTCCTTTAATTTAGAAACATTTTCAGTGATTTCAGAAACCTTCATAAAGACAACTAGCAACTAATTTTATATATCCCTTTTACTTTTACATGTTATTTACAAAAAATGAACTTCCTGGAGGGATCAACAATACTGATAAAATTGATTCATTTACTGGCCCAGTAGACACTAGTGACATTCTAGAGTATAAGCACCAGAGACCAGTGAATTATCTATTAAAGAAAAACAAACAAAACAGAGTAGATCATCTTTCCTTGGGAAAAGGATCTAGCAAATTTACTATATTTATTAAATGTAAAGCAATGTTTGTCCGGGCTTCTTGACTCAGCAAACCTTAATTTGACTCTGCCTGTAGTCTTTTTTTTTTTAAATATATTTTAATGATTTCAGAGAGGAAGGGAGAGGGAGAGAGAGACAGAAACATCAATGATGAGAAAGAATTATTGACTGGCTGCCTCCTGTACCATCCCTACTGGGGATTGACACTGCAGCTGGGGCATGTGTCCTGACCTCCCGGGAATCGAACCTTGACCTCCTGATTAATAGGTTGATGCTCAAGCACTGAGCCATGCAGGTCGTGCTGCCTGTAGTCTTTCACCTAAGGGCCACAGCATTTTATGGACTCCTCCTTGACTCTACCATTTGGTTCATGATACAATAAAACCTGACTGCTGTCTGGCCATTCTACTGTTTGTGGAGTAGAGCAATGCAGATCTATATCATGGAAAGAAATTTGACCAAAAGCGCATGGAAAGAATTCCACCTGCTACTTTTTTAAGGGTTCAGTAGGCTTCTAGTGTGATTTAAATCTAAGTCACCTATTTGTGTCTGTGTGCTTAATCACCCTCCATTAGATCTGCCTGAATTTGAAAATTCTATTTCTGGAGTTGCTCTCTACTTGCAATTACTGACAGACCTCATTTAGTCGTGTTAGGGAGGGGCTGGGTAGTGCCGAGCCCTCCCACCCCAGCCCCATTCTCCCCATGGGAGACAGTTCTCACAGGTTCTGAATAAAACAGCAACACATTCTTTTGCTTTCTTGTCATATTGGAAGTGTCTTCAGTCCCCTCCAGATTTCAGGTGTTTTCCCAGAAGAGTTTTCCATATGGAAAATAGTCAGTCTTCTCTTGAATAATTTTTATCACCTAATAAGTGATGCAGATTGGGACTGTCAGCACTCGGGTGGATACCAGACTGAAGAGGGAATGTGAGTGGCAGATAGTGGCAATAGGTTATATACTTAAGCCGTCAGCCTGACATTGCAGATAAATATTTTCTAACTCGTTTAGTTTTCCCCCACCTGCTTTTTTAAGGACATTCTGAACACTTACTTGTAAAGCCGAACTAAACTACAGTTTATTTGGAGTTAGCTGCTATTTCTAGATCAGTTAACACATCTGATTTAAAAGCGATAACACAGAAAGAGGTGGAAAGTGATTCCGGAGTGGGTAGGTCCAAGTAGATGCAGTTTTGTACCTGACCTAGCTAATCTATTACTTCGAGGAGTGCAGGAGCAGGTGCTGATATTTCCCCAAACAGCAGTCTGGCGTGTTTGGCAGGACATGCTTAGTGCAGTGTGAAATTGGCATTTCCGAGCTCCGGGCTGCCATTTACAGTGACCGGTTTCTGTTGATGAACTCTTTGCTTTCTTTACTTACAGACCCACAGAAGCTTTTAAAAATTCTGAGTTTTAAATTGATTCATGCCTTCATTTCAGATAAGGTTGTTTGAATGTTCCTGGATATTTCTATTCTGGAGTGTAATATCTATTGGGCAATGTCTTCCATTTCACTTTTTTTGCATGTTTCTCAGTACAAAGAAATTGTAGATTTTAAAAGGTCAGTTAGGCAATTCAGCTGTTTGCAGTTATGAACAGACTTCATTCATCCAGACAAGCATAATCTTTCTTATTAAAAAATATATTCTAGGTACAAACTTTCAGTTATAAAATAAATCATGGGGATTTAATTAATGTTCAGCATGGTGACTATAGTTAATAATACCGTATTGCATATTTGAAAGTTTCTAAGAGTAGATGTTAAAAGTTCTCACTACAAGAAAGAAAACTTTTTTTGTAACTTATACCATGGCAGATGTTAACTAGACTTACTGTGGCGATCATTCATATACAAGTATCAAATCATTATATTATATACCTAAAATTAATATGTTATATGTCAAATATAATGTTATATGTCAATTATACCTCAATAAAATATCTTAAGGTACCTCTATATATCTATATCTATATCTAAAGTTAAGTGAGTTTAAGAATAACTATCTGCTAAATATCTAACATGATATCTCTCTTGGTTACATGAATAAGATAAACCTATGAATTAACATCAAAATGTTGCCACAATATCAAACCTGTCACAATTTCCCCTGTTATTGTAGAAGCCTCCTCAACTTGGAAATTTTACATAAGCAGATCATAATAGTGCAGAGGATATTAAGATTCCTTCTAAATGTTTCTTTTTTATGAAGTTCTTGATTATTAGTTCATCATAAAGACATCTTTGTAAGGATGAAGCAAAGCAGAAATAAGTAAAAAGGGAATAGTTATACGTCAGAATTTAAGAGTTGAGCATCTTCCTCTCAGCTAGCTGGAACCATGGAGAGAAGGAGTATGCTGAGACACAGCCAGGACAAAGCGGGGCGAGAAGCAATACTGTGGCTTCTCCTTCTTCCTACTGTCCATCTTCTGCCAGTGCCACTGCGTCAAAATGCTAGAGGCAGAGAGCATGGGAAGTAGAAATGAAGTGTCCTGCTAGTAGGCAGGGAATGGATCTAAGACCAAATTAGCAAGGGATTGACTCAGATGCTAAGACATCAGTTTGTGCTTACTTGATTAATTTCATTTTACTCATGATATGTATGTAATGATGCACTCCTATAAATAACATTTATGTCTATGGGTTCATACAATGAGTTTTAGGCTTTAAAAAAACCTACCTTTCTCTCTTCTTGTCATTACATAGATGTGCCATGATTTATTTAACCATTTTCTTCTTGTTGAACATTGAGGTTGCGTTTGATATTTTGCTATTGTAAATTACTCTGCAGTGACTGTGTTCATGCATATGCCCTTTCTCCCATATTGTTTTA
>PVJC01039599.1:0-16187 GCA_004026665.1 Murina feae | reverse complement strand
ACAGGCAATAAAATCTCAGACATCTCACATAGCAGTATTTTCACTGATACATTGCCTAGGGCAAGGGAAATGGGAAAAATTAACAAATGGGATTCCATTAAACTAAAAAGTTTCTGCACAGCAAAAGAAACCACCAACAAAATGAAACAGGAGCCTACTGTATGGAAAAACATATTCACCAATGACACATTTGGTAAGGGGTTAATTTCCAAAATATATTAGAAGTTACACAACTCAACACCAGGAAGACAAACAATCATATTAAAAAATGGGCAAAGGACCTGAATAGACACTTATCCAAATGGCCAATAGACATATGAAAAAATGCTCAAAGTCACTAATCATCATGTAAATGCAAATTAAAACTACAATGAGGTGTCACCTCACAAAATGGCTATCATCAATAATTAAATAAACAAGTGCTGGTGAGGATGTGGGGAAAAGGGAACCCTAGTACACTGCTGGTGGGAATGCAGACTGGTGCAGTTACTGTGGAGAACAGTGTGGAGTTTCCTCAAAAGTAAAAAATGGACTGCTGTTTGACCCAGTGATTCCACTTCTAAGAATACATCCTAAGAATCCTGAAACACCGATCAAAGAATACATGCACTCCTATGTTCATAGCAGCATTATTTACAACTAGAGGCCCGGTGCACAAAAATTTGTACACTTGAGGGGGAGTGTCCTTGAGCCCGGCCTGTACCCTCTCAAAGTCTGGGACCCCTTGGGGGATGTCCACCTGCTGGTGTGCCTGGCCAGCCTGGGTGAGGGCCTGATGGCCGTTTCAGGCTGCCCACAGCCCCTTCAGGGTTCAGGTCCCTACTGGGGTGCCTGGCTGGAAGCAGCTATCTGGGATTTATTTAACTTTTATAATTGAAACTTCGTTGCCTTGGTCCCTCGCTCCAAGCCTGGGTTGCCCCTGGCAACCCAAGGTCCCAGCCCCACAGGTATCTGGGGTTTGTTTATCTTCTATAATTGAAACTTTGTAGCCTTGAGTAGAGCTCAGGGCCTACAGGGCCCTGGCTTCCTCCATTGCCCAGGGCAACTTTAGATCTGTGGCTGCCACCATCTTAGTTGAGTTAATTTGCATATTTGCTACTGATTGGTTGGTGAGCTTGTGGGTGTGACTTGTGGGTGTAATGGAGTGAGGGTCAATTTGCATATTACTCTTTTATTAGATTAGATAGCTAAGATCTGGAAACAGCCCAAATCCCCATAAGTAGATGAATGGATAAAAAACAAAAACAAAAAAACACAACAAAAAAACCCTGTGGTACATTTACACAATGGAACACTATGCAGCTGTAACAAAGGAGGATTTCTTACCCTTTGAGACGGCATGGAGTGACCTGGAGATGATTATGCCAAGTGAAATAAGTCCATTAGAGAAAAACAAATATCAGATGATCTCACTTGTGAATCTAATGAACAAAATAAACTGATGAACAAAATAGGTCCAGAGGTATGGAAGCATGGAACAGAATAATAGATCTCAGTGGGGAGGAGGGATGGAAGGGGACAGGAAGAAATTAGCCAAAGAACATATATGCATGTATGTGTAACCCATGGATACAGATAATAGCCTGGGTAAGGCCTGGGGTGGGGTTAGGGTTGGTTGGAGGCGGGGGGCAAAAAGAGAGAAAATGGGAGACATCTGTAATACTATCAACAATAAAATAAAATAAATAAAAGAATGAAAATGATTATAAAAGACTTTTATTTAGTAAGGGTAACAGGAATACTATCCTGAAATATTAAACTGACATGTTTTTCATACCCCAGTAAATCACATACCCCACAGCCTTCCACCGTGAATGCTAACCCGTGAACTGCAGGGGGCGAGGGGAGGGGGGAGTGGCAGTGCCTGGAATAAGAAGGCCATTGACAGGCTTTGATTTTCAAAAACTGATGTTGTTGATTCTGTATGGAAGTAATAGTTTTGAAAGCCAGGCTTTACACAGAGAGAAAATGTTTATTTTCTGAATTTTAAAAGCTGCCTTTATATATGGGCAGTTGTGTGGTCTGGCATTTAGACATATAAGCCACTCAGGTTATTTCATAAAGGAAGTGCTGGCCGGACAGAAAAGATAAAGGTTAAATAATCAGACATCTGTGTCTAGCCTTCTTCCCTGCAAAGAGGGCCATGTTCTGGGTAGTTTGAGGGACCCCCCCACCCCCCGCCCCGAGCAGTGGCTTTGCTCCAGGTACAGACTAGGGAAATGTCAAGTCCCAGAGAATTGCTGCATCCAACATGGTAGCACCCAGGTGGTGAGTTAGAAAGGGCTTAGTAAAGGGCCTGGGCAGAGGAGTGTTCCCTGGCGCCTGTGTGGCATAGAACAGATCCAGTCTGTGTTTCCAGCAGAGAATGTAGAAGGTTGCTGAGCTGAGAGCCAGCAGACCTACTAGCCAGCCACTCAGGGCACCTGGGACCTGCAGCGGAGGCTGTGGTGGGCAGCCAGACCAGGGGATGAAGGAGGACATTGGTAAGATTCAGAGCATTTGCAACACCAGCGAGAACCAGATAGAGCCAAGCTGGTGGAGGAGACACATGACCAGGTGGAGGAGAAACCAACTCTTGCACAAGGATCTGAGATTTCTCTCCAGGAGCTAAGCTCCAGTAAACTCTTTCCTACAATACCTGAAGGGCAGAGGGGAGTGGGAGATGATAGGAATCTTGAAAGATGATTTACCTGAAAGAGACCAAAGTAACCCATTTAGGATGGTGTTAAACTGGAAAAGAGACACGTTTAGCTGGCAAATTTGTACACCCTTCCCCTAAGCTCCACCCTTTGCCACCTAAAGAGGGCCACTTTAAGGAAAAGTGGAGTTACTTATGGAGAACAAAGAAGTAACCTTTTCTGGGATTTCTGAGTGCAGTAGACAGGCTTTTCAATGCACTGCACCACATATGTGATTTCTTCGGACTTCTCCAAGGATTTGACTCATCAGCTTTTGCCTCTGAGCTTCTTTGTAGGTAAATAAAATCAAGAGAGAGGATGACTCCTCCTTAGATTCTAGACTTAAGATTGTTTATTCTCTGTGGTATGCAGTTACTTTGCTCCCTAATAATATGCAAACATTTTGAATTTTTTGTTTTTGTTTTTTATCTTAATGGGCTAATATAGAAAGTGGCAAACTTTTTCTAAAGATCAGATGGTATTTTAGGCTTCACAGGCCACTTGTTTGTTGCAGCAATTCAGTTTTGCCACCAGAGTGCAAAAGCTGCCATAAATCATATGCAAATGCACCAGCGTGGCTGAGTTCCAACAAAACATTCTTTATGGATACGAAAGGTGAATTTTATATGAATTGCACATATCACAAAATATTTTTAAAATTCCTCCCCACCCCCAACCATTGAAAAATTTAAAAACTATATTTAGCTTGCAGGCTGTACAAAAATAGTCAGTGGGTGGGATTCGGCCCTTGGTCTGTAGTTTGCCAATCCCTGGGTTTACAAAGAACCTTGAATATTTTATACATAAACTAATGCACTTTACCCCATCCCTAATTTTTCAAAAACAAGATGGCAGATAGGATTTTTTGAGGGTGAGGTGGGGAAAAGGGATGCAAAAATCAGTTATCAGTTTGGGTCCAGGCCTGGATATTTGATTAAAAAAATAAATCAGATGTTGTTGGTGTTATGCAATTCCCCCCTTTTAAAGTCTGTTTCTGCCAATGGTGATGTTAGAACATGCTCCTTTGATGAGGACATAATGAGATCACTGCCGTTAGCACTGACACACAATGCTGCAAGAGCAACCTTCACCAGCTGCCAGGCTTCGGAGAATCTGAAAAGAGAGAAGGTCAGTTTCTTTAATGTTATTTAACTCCTTACACTGCTGCTTACAGAAAGAAAAGCACAGCCACACGTGTGTGTGTGTGTGTGTGTGTGTGTGTGTGTGTGTGTAGTGGGGAGAGGGTGACAACGAGAAGGCGATGTAAGGGATATCTTTTCTTTCCTAAAGGCACTAATCCAATGCTTAGAGACAGTTCTTCGCTGCACAGTCTGCGACCACCATTATTTATTATTCAAGGTTGGCCTGTAGACTCCTTCATCAGAAGTAAAACTGGTTGCTATGGTCAGTCAGTGGAGCCCAAGGCTGACAGCAATATAGCCCAAGTTTCAGGATATTACAGAGATAAACACTGGGGAGCATCTACCTATGCTGGCCTGGAAGCGAGAGGGAAAAGAGCGACTCAAGAAGGGATGGGAAATGCCATTGGCCAGGAGTGCTGACACAGACCCCAACTTTCCACTGAATACAGCTATCCCTTGATAGCCAATCTTAAAATGTGCTAAATAATTTTTTAGAGAGTGAGAGCCTTATATTTTTAAGTGGGAAAAATAATAGTGCTTCTCTGGTCACCTAAAACCTCAACTATCTTTTTTTCCCCCTGAAAATTAAAAATAAAAAACACCTCTAAGATACTCTTAGACATCTCTATAAAACCCACTAAATATTTCTGAATAAAAAAAGCATTTTGAAACCTCAATTACATACCAGTTAACCAATTCTTTAGTGGGTCTCTTTGTGGGATATACATAGCATTACGGAGCCACATAAGTTACAATTACGCTTTCCCTCTATGCCATGCACTACAATATAAGTCAATAATGAAATAACATGCCCAAAGCATTTAAGTTTTTATCTACACTGGACCCAGGTTGTTAGTGCCCCCTGGTGCCCTGGGGAATCTAACATGGAACCATGAAGGTTTCGTCCCCAGGAGAGAGCAGGAGGGTGACAGCACTCTGCAGCTGCAGCTGGGCTCAGGGCAAACTTTCTTTTTTAAAAATTATTATAATTTAATTCTTTAAAAACTTTTTAAAAAATTATTTTTATTTATTTTCATTTCAAAACTCTTTATTGTTGAAAGTCTTACATATGTCCTCTTTTTCCTCCCATTGACCCCCTATAGCCCACCCCAACCCCCCACTCTAAGCCTCCATTGCAGGGTAAATTTCTTACACGTAAATTTCAGAATCAGTTAATGGATTTTGAGTGGATTTTTTTTAAAGTAACATATTTTCTGAACAGTGCAATTTCAGATAAAGATATCTATTTATATAAACTTTTGTGTTTAAACTTGCCAATGATGATAAACTAGTCCTGGCGTCAACCTAATGCCAGGCCTTGAAAGGAGTTTCTACTAAGAATAAGGTCAAGGGAATCACACAGAAAGCAAATGAATGAACCACTCATGCTCAGCCTGCTCCCAGCTTGCATTAGGGCAAACCCTCTTAGTCCTCATCCTGGTTCGAAAATTCAAGACTTGAACCAACCAAATAATGGTAGTGTCATCTCTCCTAAGCTGCTTTCTGAGGCAGCTGTGGCATGATCAGCATTCCATCCTCTCAATCCTCACCTTTTGTGGGTACAGTTTGTAACATATCCATACCATGCTGCAGCTCCAGAGATGGACAGGACAGGAAGGGTGCATGTGCTAGTGTGTGTGTGTGTGTGTGTGTGTGTGTGAGAGAGAGAGAGAGAGAGAGAGAGAGAGAGAGAGAGAGAGAGAGAGAGAGAGAAATAAGAAGGAACAGAAGTATCCTACAAAGAACAATGAGTCCCCTCAAGGAAATACCATAGGTAAAGTCAGAGACAGGAGGAATACTGGCAGCAAGTCCCCTTACATATTTCAAGTAATAATTAAAAAGAAACAGGCAGAGGTGGAATAGGATTCCATTAAGTCCAGTAAAGACAGAGTAAATGATGACTTCATAGGTAAAAGAAATTAGGTTAGTAGTCATCTACATTGTCTGAACAGCCAACTGAGGGTTTGAGAAGTCCTAGTTATATGAAATAATAGATTTCCTTACCATGTAAACCAATCAAGTCAGGATTTCTGGTTAATTGTCATCAGTGACAGCTTAAGTTTGGGAATGTAATCAGAGCAACAGCAAAATGAAAGACTTCATTTAAAGCTACAAAGCCCTATATCTGATACAGTGAAGAAGCTTCATTTGTGATGTGAGAAACCAATCTGAAAAGCTCTTGAAAAATATAAAGAAGGAGATAAGTGTGAGGGATGGTTAAGATAATAAAAATGGATGATAGAGTTTGGAGATTCAACCCCAGGTTTCAGGGACTCCTTAAGAAAGAGAACAGTGGAAACAGAAGCAATAATCAAAGATGAAATTGAGCCAATGTCACCCCAATAAATTCAATAAAAAAGGATGAAATTGAAGACAGCTTTTTGAAAAAAGTATTGAGTATGTGAATAGAAAAGAATCATCATGATTAAAAATGAGTCTCTGCAAACAGCATCTCACTTCCTGGAAGAAGTTTTGAATGAGAAAGATAAAAAACATTATCTTATAACATATCACCAATGCATTTTTCTTGGGGGGAAAAATGGCTTAATACTGCCAACTTAAAGATAAATCCAAATTAAGAACACAGGCTTGAGTAAATCATCCTCTAAAAAGTTCTCAAAGTAAAAAACTTTCTTGGTTTGGGCTCAAACTCAAGAATTCACTTGGGTTGTGTGTTTTCTGGATAATTCTACAGTCTTGGATACAATTCAACACATGGGGTCTTTCCTCAACTATTCTTTTGCTTCAACTCCTTCCTCGGACCAGAAAACACCTTTCTTTCTTTCTTTCTTTCTTTCTTTCTTTCTTTCTTTCTTTCTTTCTTTCTTTCTTTCTTTCTTTCTTTCTTTCTTTCCTTCCTTCCTTCCTTCCTTCCTTCCTTCCTTCCTTCCTTCCTTCCTTCCTTCCTTCCTTCCTTCCTTCTTTCTTTCTTTTAAAAATGTGGCTTTTTAAAAAGTATATATCTTTATTGATTTCAGAGAGGAAAGAAGAGGAGAGATAGAAACATCAAAGATGAGAGAGAATCATTGGTTGGCTGCCTCCTGCACACCCCTTACTGGGGATTGAGCCTGCAAACCAGGCAAGTGCCCTTGACCAGAATTGAACCTGGGACCCTTCAGTCTGTAGGCCAACACTCTATCCACTGAGCCAAACTGGCCAGGGCAGAAAACACCTTTCTTGTTTCTATCCTCCTACCCATGGTTAGCATGTTTCATTTTGTTTGGTTGTTAGTGTTATGACCACCTAAAATAAGAACTGATGTTGATATAGTCTAGCTAAAAATGGCTTTATTTTATATGTTTGAAACTCTGGGCTAAGATAATTTTAAAAAAATACACACATATTTTTTTCTACCTTCTAGGCAGAGCTGCATAGACCAAGGTAATATATATTTTCATAGTTTTAGAACTCAAGTAATGATTTTTTCTGAATCTAAAAACTTCTATTACAGGAGTTATTAATTTTTATTTTTATTCATTAATTTTTTTAAAAATAGTTTTTTTAGAGCAGATTTTAGGTTCACACTGAAATTGAGAGATTTCCCATAGAGCCCCACACACTTACAGCCTCTCCGGTTACCAACATTCCCCAACATCCAGAATGTCATATAGTCAGGATCATACAGTATGTAACCTTTTCATATTACGCATTTAAGGTTCTTCCACATATTATCATGGCTTGATATGTCATTTCTTTCTAGCTCTGAATAATTTTCCTCTGTCTGAATGAACCACAGTGTATTTATCCATTCACCTACTAAAGCGGATCTTGGTTGCTCCCAAGTCTTGGCAATTATGAATAAACAACTGTGTGTAGGTTTTTGTGTGAACATAAGTTTCATCTTCTTTGGGTGATTGCTGGGTCCTATGGTAAGGGTATGCTGAGTTTTATAAGAAACTGTCATACTGTTTTCAAAGTGGCTGTACCATTTTGCATTCCCATCAGTAATGAATGAGCATTCTTGTTGCTCCACATCCTCTACACCATTTTGTGCTGTTGGTGTTCTGGATTTTGGCTATTCTAATAGGTGTGTAGTTGTTTCTCATTGTTGTTTTAATTCGCATTTCTCTGATGACATATGATGCAGAGCATCTTTTCATGTGCTTTTTTTTGCCATCTGTATTCTCTTCTATGATGAAGTATCTAATAAATTCATTTAAATTGGGTTGGTGGTTTTCTTATTAAGTTTTAAGAGTTCTTTGTATATTTTGGTTAACAGTCCTGTATCAAATATGTATTTTGCAAATATTTTCTCCCAGTTTGTGGCTTGTCTTTTCATTCTCTTGACATTGTCTTTCACAAAGTAGAAGAATTTAATTTTAATAAAGTTCAGCTTGCCAATTTTTTCCTTCATATGGATCATGCCTTTGTTATCTTATCGATGAAGTCATTGCCAAATGCAAAGTCATGGAGATTTTCTCTTATGTTATCTTCTAGGAGTTGCATCGTTTTGAATTTTACATTTACATCTGTGATCCATTTTGAGTTAACTTTTGTGAAGGGTATAGGGTGTGTGTCTAGATTTAATTTTTTTTTTTGCATATAGATATCCAGTTGTTCCAGCACTATTTGTTGAACAGACTATCTTTGCTCTATTATAGATCAATTGTCTATATTTATGTGGATCTAATTCTGGGCTCTCTGTTCTGTTCCATGAATCTACTTGTTTATTCTTTTGCCAATATAATTTCTTTTTATTTGTTTTAGTTTTGACAAGCTAATATGCCACCTGGTGGTAATCATGTTCCTCTTTTTCTTAATACTGTTAACATATTTAGTGACCATATTACTATTGTATCACACAGACTTCTGAAATCTAGAGGTATAAAATGTTCATTGAGTCACCATAAGCCCCTGTGAAGTCTATTCCTCCCAGGCATCAAAATGCTCATCTTCCCTATGTGTTCTCCCTCTGTTCCCTCTGTCTTCCCATGTACTGGCCTTGTTGACCCCTCTACCATCCTGCCAGTATCCTAGCTTCCTTCTGGCAGTGGGTGTGGAGGCAGCATCAGCCCCTCAAATCTTTGTGTCACTTCAAGGATATCAATTCTCACAAAAAATAAGTACAGTATAACCTCAATCTCTGAACTTATTCATTCCAGAAGGCTATTTGAGAAATGAGTTGATCAAAATTTGAGTAATTTCCCCCCATTAAATCATGTAAATTGAAGTAATTCATTTCAGACTCCCAAGTGAGTCTTTGTTTTAACGTTCCTTATATACAGTACATGTCTAATGCACTGTTTAATCTATAAACCAATACTTCTTTTCTTAAATTTATTGAACCACCCCCTGCTAGCCTTGAAGGAATCACTTTCAGCTTCCGTTCCAGGGGTGTCTTTCAAGAGGTCAGCATGCAGCATCTTCACTTTTTCATACATCATTGCCTCTGAAATGCTGTCATGGGATGCTTTTCACTTATCCAAATCAACAACAGTTTTTCTACCTCTTAAATTGCCTGTGATCATTGTTTCTTTCACACCCTTAGCAACATTAGCACCCTGGATGGCCTCTTTATGTTTTAAAATTGTGCTACACATTCATTTAGCCAACAACAAAAGAACTCCCCTGACCCCCCTCCTCCCTCACAAAAAACCCTCCATAAAACAACCAAGAATCTACAAAAATATTCACAGCACAATTTCCTGAAATGTTAACAACATGAGGTTTAGCGGTAAAGTGACTCACACTCTCTCTTTTGTTTGACCAAAAGAGATGCTTTTGGTCATGCTGATGTATCAACATGAAAGGGTTCTTAGCTCGAGAACCAGAGTTATGTTTAATAACCAAGACATTTTTTTCCCATAAACAACTTCGTTGAGAACTGTATTGTTCGAAATGAGAGATGTTTGAGAACCGAAGTTTGACTGTAGATGCTATCATCACTATTCCCATTTCATAGATGAAGAACCAGGCATGGAGAGATTAAGAAACTAGATGAAGGACATAAAGTTAAGATTTGGTAGCACTCTAGATCCCTCAGCATTGTCCTCTCTTATTTGTGTTTTAAGGATGCGAGCTCATAGATCATAGGCTGTGTGTTGGTCAGGAGGAGGGATTAAGACATGTGAATGACACGCATATTGCAGTCCACCTCAGAACAGATCTAAAGGAGTAGGCCCAGCTGATGTTAATACAAGGAAATCCATGCCCAGTTCTAGAGTTAGGTGATGGGCTGGGAAGCAGGCCATTCTGGGAATTCCAATCAGAGATGAGGGGCAGCCTTTGGGACAGGTGGAGGTTATATGACAAAGGAAAAGCCTGGAAACCAAAAATATGTGAAAATCTAATGGAGTAACCAGGTGTTCACCAGTAGAGAGGCCTGGGGCAGGTCATTCCTCAGAGCACTAGTGAGCAAAGAGAGGGTTCTGACTACCAGGCATATTATTGATGCGAGATCTCAGATGTTAGGGATTTAGGGTGCTGATAAATAGGCCCTTTTCTCTACATGAGTTTGGGTCTATTTGAGAGACAAGAATCAGGCAATGGAGGCCAAAGTATCATCTTTCTTACTGATGAAGTTTTGAGGTATATGGCTTATATTAGTAAATGAGGGAGCTTCCTAATACTGAATCCCAGAATAAGGTGGACTTTCCCCCAGTCACAGCAGCACTTGGCCACCCTGGTCCTATCCTATGGGGGACAAGACTATTTCATCACACAGAAGAAAGTAGAGCAGGACTCGTGCTATCTATGGGCAGCTGGAAGCTGAGCTGATTATGATCAACATGTTTTTCGTTCCTAAATAAGTTACCCTCCTCCATAAGGGTATACCAGTGGGGCTTCACTACTAGTAGATACAATGAATCAACAGAAGGAGAAAAAATTCCCCTCCTTGCTGCCTTCATTAATATGGGACACTGGGGAGCAAGGCAGAGACACCATTGGTAGAACTGATGCAAAGTGAAGGACAAGTTACGGAACTAAGGCAGAGGTTCACTTGCTTGAACTCAAACAAAGGTCAGGAAGTCAATGACAGTGTTGCAAGGTTAATTTCTACATATTGGGACAAATTCCCAGCCCAGAAAAATCACCAGTTGCAACAGTCTCCTAATGGGTTGCTCTCTGTCCACTCTTGCCCTACTGTAGTCCATTTGCCAGAAAGAACTTTCTTAATTCAGACCCCCACTAAAATCCCTTCCATGGCCATCCATGGAATGGCCCACCATCATACCATCTGTCTCTACCTACCTCTCCCAGCTCATCTCCTGTTCTTCTCTATCCTTTTATTGGTTTTAGCCACACTGGTCTTTTTTGGTGCCTGGGACACTCCAAAAGTTGTTCCTGCCTTAGTGCTCTCTCATCAGTCATTCCCTTGGACTGTGTTCCTGTTCTCTGCTGCTGCATAACAGATTACCTCACAGTTTAGCAGTTTAAAACAACAACCATTTCACTATTTACCACAATTTGTGGGTTAGGAATTTGGGCAGGGCTCAAATGAGCAATTCTTCTATTCCAGGTGGTGCCGATGTCAGTCACATGTTGGAAGGTCTAGGATGACTTCACCTACATGTCAGACCCTGAGTAGGGATCTGGAAGGCTCTAGAAAGTTCTGGGGGGCGGGTTTAGAGGACTGGGTCCCTCTCTCCCTCTCAGCATTTTAGGATCTCTCCACTTAGAGTGAGGAATCGGACCTATTAGCTGGATTTCTGGGTGAGATCTAGGCAGCAATATATTGTGAAGCTGTCCAGGTGATTTCACTGGGCAGACAGGGTTAAAATACATGATTTACAATATTTCTTCCATTCTGTAGGTGGTCTTTTCATTTTCTTAATAGTGCTCTTTGATGCACTAAAGTTTTAAATTTTGATGAAATCCAATTTCTCTGTTGTTTTTTTTTTTCCCATTGCTTTTATTCTCATGTCTATGAATCTACTGCCAAATCCAAGGTCATGATGATTTACCCCTATGTTTTCTTCTTGGAATTTTATTGTTTATGTTCTTACATTTAGGTCTTTGATCCATTTGGATTTAGTTTTTGTAAATGCAAATGGGTAAGCATTGGAATCTTATAAAGCTTTTGTAATGATTCTAATGATAGCCAAGGAAGTGAATCAGTGCTCTGAATAGCTGAGAAAGAGGGCCTCATAGGAGCTGTGGCCTTTTACAGTGCCTGAAATCATCTCTGCAAGCATGTTATGAGGCCATGTGTGTTAAAATCACTTAGTGTGCTTATTAAAAATGCAGCTTTCTGGGCCCCAATCCAGACCAGTGAAACTGAGTCACTGGGATTCAAGGCCAGGAACTTGGATTTGAGAACACACTTCCATGTTTTAAAATGTGGCTCTCACATGCACTACTTGAGAACTGTTGCTCTAAGTTCCCCACTATGGATCTCAATAATCTTTGTATGGAAGCTATAGATAGTAGGAGGTTGAACCTAAAATGTTTTGATTCTCTAACATATACTGGACATAATTTCCTTCAGAAAAGAACTATTATAAATTTTTACCTTGTAATTTGCACATTTGCCTAAAAATAGGGAGTATAGAGTTCAAATATGTAATACTTTAACAATGTACAGATTGCCTACCTAAAACATTCATATACTATTCCATAAAGGTATCAAAATAGTTTTATTCAAATGATTTTGTATCTTTAAGAAATTAAACTTTCCTGTTTTTAGCAGAATAATTTTTTTCTTATAAGATTCCAAACCTCTCTAATGCCAATAAAAGACATTTAATTCTCTCTCCATTTTACTTTTTGGCATTTCCAACATAGGCAGCTTATTCCCCACCAGTTGGCGTTCCTAGGCAGTGCACTGGGCTGAAGTGGCATTAGGAGTACCACCCATCATGAACACACAATACAATATGCAGATGATAAGTTATAGAATTATACACCTGAAACCTATAACTTTATTGACCCATGTGACCCAATAAATTAATAAACATTTATTTAAAAGATGCAAAAACAAACAAATAAAATACAAAAAGGTCAACACAAAGGAGTTCTTTAAGGTTTTAGAATAGTTCTGTATCCTGTCTAGCATAAAATACATGTGCGTGGTAAAATATTCATAGAATTGTGTACCAAAAAAAGTGAATTTTACTGTATGTAAAAATTTCATAAATGATTCAAAGGAATATACTAGTATAAAATATTAACACATATCTTCATATGGTGAAGCCATGGCTAAATTCTTTTGCTTTGTTTATTCTGTATTTTCCAGAATCCATGAACAAAATTCTTACTTTTATAATAATAAGTAAATGAAATTTTCAGATAAATATAAAAATTCTCTAATGTACCGGTTTGACCACAATTAGTGGCATTTTGTAATATCCAACACATAAGCAGAACTTCTGGGTAAGATTTCAAAGGAGATCATGATTCACCTTGCTTTCTGGATCCAAAATAAAAAAGAAGACAAAAAGTAACAAAATTTTGCTTTTATACAATTAAAGATCTGAAGAAGAAGAAAAGGGACCACCCATCAGAAAAAAAACAACACTCTCACCTTTATCAGTTGCATTTGTTTATTATTCTGAAGATAATTGTCCTCTGAAGTGACTACAAATTGGAAAGCAGCTAGACTTTTTGATTGTTTTAAAGAAAACCACTTATGTAAGTATAACCCTTGTGTGAGATCTAGAACAAAGCATGCTGGAACAGAGAGGCAAGAGAGCAGAGGAAGGGTGAGCAGGTATTGACTCAGGAACAGGGTATGTATGGTTTGAGTAGGAGACTGGCTCTACTATTCACCAAGGTAGATACACAGTATAAGGCACAATGTCCCAGATGCATGGAAAGCTTAGGCTACATTTTACTAAGGATCAAAACTTGTCTGTTCAGACCAGGGAGTGATGTATGACAGCTAGAGATTCCAGACATGTGCCTTCAGCTAGAACAGCTGATTTTCAACTGGTGTGCAGCAAGAACTTTCCCTTGGACTGTCAAATAAAAAAATGACAACAGCCAACGCAATAATAGCTGTCCGGTGTGAATGAATCAAAATTATACCAATTTTTTTTTGTCAGATTGGCAAAAGGTATATTTTTTGGTGTGCTGCAGAATTTTAATAATTGGTTTATCTGTGCCATGAGACAAAACAAGGTTGAAAATCTCTGAGCAGAGGAATATATGTACATTCATGACATTAACCCCTCAAGGACAGGGAAGGCAAAAATAGGCAGTGAGCTTTGACACTCAAGGGAGCTGACAGAGGCATTGGGAGCAAAGCCAAGCAGGCCAGGTTCAGCGCAGGACACAAGCCTTGTGGGCAAGTGGGTGAAAAGCATGGGAACTGGGAATTGAGGCCGAAGCCCAGGCA
This sequence comes from Murina feae, assembly GCA_004026665.1. Lineage (NCBI taxonomy): Eukaryota > Metazoa > Chordata > Mammalia > Chiroptera > Vespertilionidae > Murina > Murina feae. The sequence continues at coordinate 2,091 of PVJC01039599.1, read as the reverse complement.
AATGAGCCAAGCAGATGTTATGTTTCAGGAACCCAGTGGGCCACAGCATCTACTGTCATAATTGCCTGCCTGGAACTCCTAATCAGAAACCTGGGCAATGCATCACACTAAGGGCTGGGTATGCCCTTTACAAGTAGCAATTCATGCTTTGGAAAGGGATTACTTTGAAAAGAGAGGAACATCAACAAATCAAGGTTTCAAAGTATTTCAAAATGCCTTATTGAATTGTACTTGAATTAATTATGATTTCAGGAGAGGGAGCTTTTTAGAGTTTAAGAGAGCACCTTGGTCTCATTTGATGCTTGTACTGTTTCTCTATTCCTTGCCCCCTCCCCACTCCCCATACATGCACTTCAGACACTAGATCCTCACAGAGAAAGTTCTCTTCCCATGGACACTATCAGTACCTGTTTACTAGTATACTGTGTCTTCTTCCAGAATTATGTTTCTTTCCTTCTCAGGCTTATTCTTGAGCCCATCATTGGCAGATTTACCCAAGTGATGAATAACGTCATTCTCTTCCTCATTTCCCTGGACTATCTTTAGCTCTTGCTACGGGTCTCCTGATGGTTTCCATTCCTAGGTCTGAACCTGACTTAGGAATTATATCCATAACTTTATCCCTTGCACCCAACCCACTCCGTGAGGAGCAAGCCCAGGGTGCCAGCCCAAGCTCCGTTGAGATTCTGTCTTGGTTCATTTTCTATAGTTTTCCCAATTTCTCTACCTGCTGCTTGAAGCTCCCTGAAGAAGCTGGGTTTTGCTATAAAGCAACAGAACTTGGCAACAGTCCTGATTGCCTGCCTAGTTCTTGCTAGTTACATCCTCAGAGGCAGGAGAACTAAGAAGAGCCCTAGTCACTAGCTGGTCATCTGGTGCCTCTTGGCTAATCTTACAGAATGACACCCTGCTCTGCCTGTGTCTCCATTACTGCCATGAAACTCTTCCTGCCACATCCCACCCTCCTGATATTACAGCTTTGCTTGCCTACACCTGAGCTTGCCATGCTTTTTAGCTCTTCCTACCTCCTTTCAGATTGTTTTTTTTTTCTGCTGCTGTTTCTAATTAAATTCATTATTTTATAGCTTGGTTTGTATAAAATGCCCCAGTTGTCCAGTTTTTCTGTTGTGTTGCTTGTGCTCGTAGTGGTCCCCATAGCTTGTAAATAAAAAGCAATCTTTACTGAAGCACATCACATTGTGATGAGTAATATGTTGGCAAGTAGGGTGTCTAGCTCAGACAGAGGCTGCATCTTACTGCAGAATGGCCATCTACTCAGGCAAGTCATCTCCTAGAAGGTGAACCTCTGGCCTGGTGTTTGCCTTGGCAGAATAGCTGCAAATGACTGTGAAGTTTATGCACCGCACAGCTCCAGGGAGTAGCATTCCTATAGACTTCAACAGCAATGTCTCTCCTACGGTTGCAGAGCATATGACCTGCAAATGAACTTGGAGATTCTGAGCCTCAGTCACCAAGTGATGTCTGTCCCTAACACCTCCTGGGTAGCAGAATAATACTGGAATTGCTGTTTCCAGAGGAGGCTCAGGGACCCAGACTTCCTTCCTCCCCTCCCCACCCACCCACTCCCTTGTGCTGGTTTGGCCCCAGGATACTACTCCCTCCTCTACGAAAGGCTTCTGAAACACAGGAAAGATCTTACTCTTTCTCAGGAGATAGAGTGCAGTTGGCGTTTTAAAAACCAAAGGCCAAGGAAACTAAGGAGAAAATAAACAAATGGAACTACATCAAAATAAAAAGCTTCACCCTGATTGGTTTGGCTCAGTGGATAGAGCATCAGCCTGCAGACTCAAGGGTCCCGGGTTTGATTCCAGCCAAGGGCATGTACCTTGGTTGCAGGCACATCTCCAGTGGGGAGTGTGCAGGAGGCAGCTGATCAATGTTTCTCTCTCATTGATGTTTCTAACTCTCTATCCCTCTCTCTTCCTCTCTGTAAAAAATCAATAAAATATATTAAAAATAGCCGGAGAAACAAGATGGCGGCATAGGGTAGACACCGTATATGCAGCTGTGAACAACTATTTCAGAAAAACCACGAAAAGAACACACGGACACCACTCGCACCCACAGGAC
>PVJC01039598.1:0-16197 GCA_004026665.1 Murina feae | reverse complement strand
CTTCTTTCTCCTTCTTTTTCTCCTGCCTCCTCCCCCTTCCCTTCCTCCTCCTCCTCCTTCTCCTCCTCCTTCTCCTGCAGGAAACCCTTACTCTTTTACCCACAATTGAGGCTATTAAACACATTAAAGATTTTGCTCCTAAATCTGCTTAGTCATGATTTAGCTAATAAAGCCTCCTGGAGTAATGGGGTATGAGAAATTTTCAGGATGTATGGAAAGAAATGGATTTGAGAGATAGCAAGAAGGAAGAAATATCAATATGGTAATGAATTTCATTTTAATGACATTTTTGTAGAAAGAGACTCCTGATACATCATGTCTGATAATTAGCAATATTTGGCATAGGAGAAGCAGATTTGATGAGGCAAAGAGATTTTTAAAACAGAAGACTAGATCATAAGGCAGCATGAGACTTTGTTTTATGGGGTATTCTTTCATACAGCATTCATTTGATTCTGATTTCTGAGGCTGAGCTTTGCCACAGACCATTAGGTTTTAACTGTGAGCTACTGAGATGAGACAGAATCGAGATAAAAAAGCAAACAAACAGCAATGTGAGAAATCGAAATGGTCAGCTTACTGAAGGTGCATTCATTTCACTGATATGAAGGAAAATAAAATCTGCTGCTGAAGTAATAAGGAAATGCTAGATAATGGTTTTGTAAATTGTTCATTTTCTGTCTTGTTTTTATTATGGTAACAATTAAAACTAAAATTGCATTACCAGTGTTATGGCCATTGCAGTGATATTTCATAGATACTACTTGGTGCTTTAGTATTGGGACGTTATTATTGAGTGATAAAGGGAAACAAAATGCATTTTATGCTTTTGTGTAGTAAAGAGTTTTCATGCTTCTAACTCCAAAGTTTGTAATTATTCTCATTAACAAAATTAAATAAATGAGGATTTTGGGAATCCACTGTGACTGCTATTATGCTTTTCCTGGCTTACTTGTACTTATTGAAAAGTTTATATAAGTACAACAATAAGCTACACAACTTGAATGAACATCCCTGGGTTAGTAGGGCACATGTTCAGGTGGCTAATGGATTTGATTCTCTTTTATCCTGCCCTCTCTTCCCCTTAAACTGATATGTAATTTTGAGGTCTATCTATGATTTTTAGTTGTTGTATGTTTCTGGTAGTGACTTTAGTGATTTATACAGAGTAGGTATAAGTAATACTGACTGAATGATTGAAATTTAATCCCGTTTTCTTTTTTATATAGGCACATTATCTACATAAAGACAAATATCTACACATACTAAAAAAGACTTGCAGAAATGACATGTCATATAAACAAATTGCAGATGCCCATAAATTTCTTTCTAAATTTGATTATATTTAAAATTTTTATGTCAAAATGAAGATGCATTAATCATCTCACAAACAAAAGTTAATTTACAGATAATCTTATTATAAAAGATACAAAGTAAAAACTCTTTTATTTCAAATTTTATGATCTTTAAGAAAGATTATTTAGCCCTAGCTGATTTGGCTCAGTGAATAGAGCATCAGCCTGCAGACTGCAGGATTCTGTGTTTAATTACAGTTAAGGGCACATGCCCGGTTTGTGGGCTCAACCACCAGTAGGGGGCATGCAGGAGGCAGCCAGTCAGTGACTCTCTCTCATCATTGATGTTCCTATCTTTCTCTCCCTCTCACTTCCTCTCTCGGGGAGAGGGGAAGATTATGTAATTCCTGAGAAATTGATTTTTTGCATTTATGGATTATTTTTTTTGTATTTATAGAAATTAAAATGCTCATTTTAGCAGCTTACTTTTAAAAAGTTCCCTCTATATTTGCCAATTCATTTTTTTTACTTTTAAATATTAAAGTATTACATATGTCCCTGTTTTCCCCTATTGACTTCTTATAGCCTGCCCCACCCCCCCCACCCCAAGCCCTCATCACCCTATTGTCTGTGTCTTTGGGTTATGCATATATGCATACAAGTTCTTTAATCTTTTTCCATCCAACCACCCACCCCCACATTCCTCTCTCATATTCCACAGTCCGTTCATGCTTCTGTGTCTCTGGATCTGTTTTGTTTATCAAATTCCTCATATGAGTGAGATCATGTGATACTTATTTTCTCTGATTGGCTTATTTCACTTATCATAATACTCTCCAGGTCCCTCCATGCTGTCTCAAAGGGTAAGAGATCCTTCTTTTTTACTGCTGCATAATAGTCCATGGTGTAAATGTACCACAGCTTTTTTATCTACTTATCTACTGAGGGGCACTTGGGCTGTTTCCAGATCTTAGCTATTGTAAATCATGCTGCTATGAACATAGAGGTGCATACATTCATTCTTGATCCATATATCTTTGTTAACAATAATAGTGATAATCCTATATAATAAAAGCCTAATATGCTAAGTGTCTGGTCATCTATTCAACCAAGCAAAGCAAAATATGCTAATGAATGCTAAGGATGCTCAATGCTTGCTATGACCTGCACTGACCACCAGGAGGTAGGTGTTTGACCAGTCAACCAGTCCCTGTGATGTGCACTGAACACCAGGGGGCAGACACTCCAAATGGTAGGTTAGTTTGCCGCTGGGGTCCAGCTGTTCCAGACTAGCAAGATGGGTCAGACACATCCTGGAGCCATCCCATCTCTAGCCCTGATTGTGCACTGGTGGGGCCCCTCAGCCTGGCTTTCTCCTCTCACAACCGGGACCCCTTAGGGAATGTCAGAGAGCCAGTTTCAGTCTGATCCAGCTGGCCAGGCTGACATCTCCACTGGTGCATGAATTCATGCATCTGGCCTCTAGTAATCTAATCTGATAAAAGAGTAATATGCAAATTACCCCTCACTCTATTATACTGAAGCCACGCCCACCAGCCAACCAATGCCCACAAGCCAATCAGAGTGATGATATGCAAATTAACCCAGCCACGATGGCGGCCAGAGCTGGAGCAAACAGGTGGCCAGTGATGGAGAAAAAACTGCCTGCCTAGGCTAGCTGTGGCCTCCACTCAAGGCAACAAAGTTTCAATTATAGAAGATAAATAACCCCCAGAAACCTGCTTCCAGCCAGCCTTTCTGGGACCTTGGGTCAATAGGAGCTGTGACCAGCCTGCAAACAGCCCTCAGCACCTCACCCAGGCTGGCTAGGTACCCCAGTAGGGACTCAAACCCTGAAGGGCTGTGGACAGCCTGAAAACAGCCCTCAGCCCCTCACTCAGGCTGCCCAGACACCCCAGTAGGGACCCAAACCCTGAAGGGGCTATGGGAAATCTGAAAACAGCCCTCAGCCCCTCACCCAGGCTGGCCACACCCCCATGGGATAAAGGTTCCCACTAGGGGGCTTGGCCAGCCTGCAAACAGCCATCAGCCCCTCACCCAGGTTGGCCAGGCACGCCAGCAGGTGGACATTCCCCGAGGGGTCCCAGACTGCGAGAGAGCACAGGCCAGGCTGAAGGACCCACCAAGTGCACAAATTTTTGTGCACCAGGCCCCTAGTAATATATAGTACAGTTAAGTGTAATTCTACTTTAAATAATAACCTCAGATAGATAATATCAGAGATTTTCTCTCTACCTTTGTAATTAATTTGAAAATATTTAGTAAATTTGAAATTCTGAGAATAATTACTTAAAATGTAAGAATTTTAATCATAGTATTTTCAGTATCTTATTTCAATTGGGAAATAATGCATAAAGGAGACAGACTAGGAGAAAAAAATTTGATTCTATTAAATCATTTTATATTCAATAGTTTTATTTAGGTATGCTCACCTTTTAACTTGAGGGCAATCATATTAACACAATGTAATTCTATGCTGCTATAAAAAAGAAGGAATTCTTACCATTTGCAACAGCATGGATGGACTTGGAGAGAATTATGCTAACTGAAATAAGCCAGTTAAAGAATGATAAATATCACATGGTCTCACTCATTCGTGGAATATAATGAACAACATAAACTGATGAATAAAAATAGAACCAGAGACACAAAAGCATTGAACAGACTATACAACCTATGAGGGAAGGCGGGTGGCGAGGGGGTAAGAGATCAACCAAATGACTTGTATGCATGCATATGAGCAAAACCTACGGACACAGACAGTTGTGGGGGAGGGGCTTGTGCTTGAGGGAAAGGAGCTGGGGGAGAGGTCAGTGGGGGGAAAAAGGAGACTCATGTAATACTTTAAACAATAAAGAATTTTTTTAAAAAGTTAGCAAACTTAATATCATTTATCTTAATATATTATTCTCTGCTAAAATTCCATAAATAATATAGCTGGAAGAATCATTTTATAACTGGAGCATGAATAGATACTGCTAATTCAATAATACCATAATTTAAATTAAATACACTTTACCACTTCCCTCAGAATAATTACTGTTGTGTCTAATTTATGCTATTGTATTCTCAGTAAATCACTTCAAAGACATTAATTCTACCTATTAAATGATCCTTTTATATCTGTGAATACAATAGCTTTCACCTGTGCCACAGATTCCTACAACTATTAAATTTAATAACAATTAGTTACTTGCACACCAAACGTTACTGCCTTTTCACTTATTTGAATTAGATAACACTTTGCTATTTAAAAATAAAACAGAACTATAAATATTAAAAAATAAGAAAAACACAAATTCACTAATTTTATAAAATTATGATTTTTTCTCTCTCTGTATTCCCTTCTGACTTTTTCTATTTTACATATGATAATAGTAGATGTGCAACCATATTTATATTATAAAATATATTTCATATCCTAAATGTTGAATTTGATCAGAAAGAATAACTGAAAATTTACAAAGTAGGTGCTATTACTCAATATATTTCATCAATTCTTATAAAGACTTACTTTCCATAATTTATATATTCTGACTGAAGGGTCAACCTCTCTAGTAGACTGCATTAGTCATACAGGAAATATTACTTTGACAAATAAGCTGATATAAAAAGGTTTTGAGCACAATTTTTCCTGAGGGGGATAAAACTTTAATCCTCCCTGTTTCAATCTGTCTTAATTATAATGGGATAGGATGTCTAGTTCTTAGCAGCTGCTCAAGCTTCTGCAAGTAATATGACCTTGGGAAAGTTATGTAATGTATTCTAATCCTTCCTTTACATATACACACATATATTTGAACTGCATGGATCATTTTATTATTAAAGATTTGATTGGAACAGCAATCAAGTTAAAGGATATGATTTGTAGACAATAGTTTTATAAAGGGGTAACCAAATACAAAGTTTTATTACTAAAAGACAAAGAATAGTGATATAAACAATATTTTTAGAACAGTATGACTTACCACTCTTGGGCTTCCTACTTCTGTATTATTCCCCATTGATTAGGCTTTTCCTCTATATACTGCACTCTTTTTTCTTTTAAATATACCTTTATTGATTTCAGAGGAAGGGAGAGGGAGGGAGAGATAGAAACATCAATGATTACAGAAAATCATTGATTGGCTGCCTTCTGCATGCCCCCTACTAGGGATCAAGCCCACAACCCAGGCATATGTGCCCCTGACCAGAATGGAACAAGGAACCCTTCAGTTCACAGGCTGATGCTCTATCCACTGAGCCAAACCAGCTAGGGCCACTCTTATTTTTAAATACTCATTTGCCTTTTAAATTGTAGCTAGTTTGATTGGCATGTTCCAGTAAATTTGTTCTCTGATAAATACTGTATGTGCTATATATCTATATGGCATTTTAAATGTATATAACACATATTTTAATATATTTACTCTGAATAAATTAATTTGATAGAACAATGTGAAAGGAAGTTAAAGAAATATGAATATGTGGGGTAAGGTCAAGGGGAAAAATGGAGACTTATTTAACACTCTTTGTAATACTTTAAGCAATAAAACAAAATTAAAAAAAGAAATATGAATATGAAATATGCTTGAAGTTATAATTGCAGATATATCCATTTGAAAAGAATAAAAAATAAAAAATTAAAATTGAATAATAGTGTATGAACAAAAGAGAACATTAAATATTATTTAATAGTCTTTGTTAATAAAACAAATTTCATGTCTCTTTTCCAATTTTAGTGTTTGCTTTTGACTTTTAAGATACTACTTGATACAAATTTGCTCTTAAATTTAATGTAGACCAATTTATTTTTCTTTTATATTAAATACTTTTTGTATATCCTATCTAATAAAAGAGTAATATGCAAATTAGGCATCACTCTGTCACAAAGATGCCACCCCCATGGCCACAAGATGGCGGCGCCCAGTACGGCTTGGCCCCACCACTGAAGTGATCAGGTCTGTTACCCAGGAAGATGGAGGGGGAGGCAGGAGGTCCGAGGGGCAGAACAGACAGTAAGAGGGGGCTGGGAGTCCCCTGCCCAAGCAGAGGCCTTTGCCAAAGGCCTCAAGCATGGACAAGGGCAGAGCTAGTGATCGGAGGGCTATGAGGGTGCCTACACAGGCATAAGGCTTGGGCTGGAGGCCTCAGGTCTGGGGGGGCAGAGACAAGGCTGGAGATTGCAGGGGCCTGGGCTCCACAAAGCCAATGATTGGAGGGGCAGGGGAGGAGCCTGTGATCATAGGGGTCTGGGCACTGGTGGAGCTGACAAAGCAGGGGTCTGGGGGTCCTTTGCCCAGGCCTGTAGTCTTGGCCATAGGCTGCCAGTGGGGCAAGGGCAGAGCCGGCAATGGCTAGGGGCCAGGATCAGAGCTGGTGATTGCAGAGGCCTGGCTCTGTGAAGCTGGTGATTGGAGGGACTTGAGAGCCTTCTGCCCAGGCCTGCATCCTTGGCCAGAGGTTACAGGCCTGAGCAGGAATGGAGCTGGGATTGGAGGGGCAGGGGTGGAGCCGGTGATCAGAGTGAACTACAGAGGAAACACCTTTTCTTACCGCTCATTGGCTAAGCTCCCTGTATGCCATTGGTAATATTCTTAGTAACTTGGGTAATAAGAATCCCTAAAGGTGATCTAGGGTTTTTCCACCACACTCCTGGAAAAAAAAAAAAAAAAATGAAGGTCCACTGCTGGAGGGCTAAGAAATGTCATATCCTGCCCTAGCTAGTTTTGCTCACTGCATAATGCCTCAGCCTGCTGACTGCAGGGTCTGGGTTCAGTTCTAACCAAGGGCATGTACCTAGGTTGCAGGCTTCTCCCTGGCCGGGGCCCAGGTAAGGGCTCATTCAGGAGGCAACCAATCAAAGTGTTTCTCTCACTTTGATGTTTCTCTCTGTTTTTCCCTTCTCTTCCACATTCTCTAAAAATCAATGGAAACCTATCCTCAGGTGAGGATAAAAAAAATAAAGAAAGAAAGAAATGTCATATCCTATGAAAGACACATCTTGAAAATGCCTAAAGAAAGTTGTCATTTTTTCATGGTGAAGGGACTGGAGTCCATGTTGATGAAAACACCTTGGTGGCTGTGGTGACTGGCAGTGGCTACAGCAGTGGGGTGATGGGGCTGGTGGCTTCCCCTGATTAGCCTGGTCGCCTCCCACAAAGGGAGGCCAGACTGCAGTTTAACCCACTTCCCAAAGGGAGCAGGGAGTGGGTCTAAGCCATCAATATAGGACACCCCCTGAGGGCTCCCAATATGTGAGAGGGGGCAGGCTGAGCTGAGGAACCCCCCTCCCTGGTGCATGAATTTCGTGCACTCAGCCCCTGGTATTATATAAAAACCTTCCCCCACCCCAGTGTCAGAAATGTTTATAATTTTCTATTTTTTTAAAAAATTTGGTTTTAACATTCAAGAACTTGATCTAATGGCATTTAATTTCTATTAATGGAATGAGGTGGGTATTTAATTTCATTTTTATTCACATGAGTAACCAAATCTTCTAACTCCAATAACCGAATAATTCTGTCATGCTCAATTATTCTGCATGGCCATGTATGCCACATATCAGAGTTCCTTTGGTAGATTTATTTCTGCACCACATTTTCTTTTATTGCTTTTTTTAAAAATCTGCTAAGTGTCTTTTCTTTATTCTTCAACTATAGAGGTTTGTTGTCTATTATTTTCATGGGATCATAGCTTTCCATTTTTACTTCTAAACTCTGACAGAAGCAACCTTGGAAGAGTTCATCTCTTTCATTGTGACCCCTAGGCCTTTAAGACTTGGTATAGGAGGAGTGGAGAAGATATTACAGCCGGCAGGATCATCAAATCATAGTTTACCCCAGGAAGACATGTAGGCTATCCTTATATTAATCTTATTTGCATCTGAACCTTAATTTGGGGCCACAGGAGACAGTTTCTACAATAAATAGGCAGGCATCAATTGTTTCAAAGTAAGAAGAGGAGAGGCAAAAAGATAACTTAAGGACTGTTTTGCTAACCTCTGTTCTGTCATGTCCAGCATCCTTTGAATTGGTTCTATTCTCCATCCAACATGACCATGTCAGTGGGAGATAAGTATTTGCTGCAGGGTTTGCTCAAACTCAACAATAACTTATTTTTGTTAATTCCTACCATCCATGTTTCCCCTTAGAATTTTCACGGTTACTGGAGAGAGGTGGTGGTAGCACTGTTCCTTTACAGTTGACCATCTTGACAGGAATTACAAAAGTGGTCCTTACTCTTAACTATTTGGAAATATTATTCAACCTAACCCTTGCCATGGTTTGTGGATTAGTTGCATCTTCCTAGGTTTAGGAAAATGCTTTATTCCCTTAAAATTCTATAAACACAGCCAGAGATCTATCTATCTATCTATCTATCTATCTATCTATCTATCTATGCCTATTGTACCAAATATTTTGCATGAACTATTCAAGATTTTTTTGCCCCATTCTTTATTTTCCATTCACTACTACATTGTTAATGTAAATGAACTTGATGAGGGCTCAACTTCATACAGCCTGCCAGAAATGCTAATAAATGTCAGTGCAAATCATTTCACTAATAGGAGATATGAGCTAGTGAATAAACTATCCATTCTCATCTGAATGAGCTCTCTTGAAAAATAGTTTATATAGGTTGTCTAAAGATAGTTCTATGAGATGGAATAATCAGTTGCACTTAGAGAAAGCCACATCAGTAATACTTTTTCCTGTAGTCCCTCTCTCCTAATCAGTCTCACCCTTGCTTCCTGAGATTACCGACTTCAGTAAAGGAGAACCTACATATTTGACTCAGGCTCTGCTTTCTGGGGACCCATCTAAGTCTTCTACTCTTCATTGATCAGACATAATCTGAAAATGCAAGTGTTCTTTAGTTGATGAATGACCCTTCCTTATCTAAGTGTAATTGTTTCTATGATAATTTGCATGATTTTCTTTTTCTAGGAAAATAAATATTTATTTTTTCACATATAGGGTGGGGGAAAAGTAGGTTCACAGTTGTGAGTACAGGAAACACAGAGTTTATTCTTGTATTATTATTTATTGTATTATTTTTCCATACCTACAACTGTAGACCTACTTTTACCCACCCTGTATACCTACAGAGATCAGTACATGGAAACCATTAGCAATAGGAGCCAGAAGTAAACCAGAGGACAGGAAAGAGAGTATTTGATTAGTAGATACAACTTAAGAGCCTCTGTGGTTGAGGTTTTAGTGTTATGACCACTGACTAGAAAATTGCTGAGTAATGTAATGGAAACAATCTCATCTAATGTTATTTTAATGCATAGTAGAATTTAATAACTAATTAGAATAGAGTATATAAAGAGTCTTAAATCTATCCTCACACATTACTTAATAACTTCTGAAGAAAAAATAGAAACTATATTGTAGAAAAATCAGACAAGAATTTCTCTAAATTTAGCATAACCAATAATGTACAAACATGTATTCTATTCCTAAAAATCTGATACTCTGCAAAAAAATCAAGTTTATTTTATTGTAGCCCAACATACATAGCCTGAACCAAATAATGAGAAAACAAGTCAGAAAATAATCCCAAATTGAAATAACTGCTATGGGAAATGAAAGAAAAACATTAAAAGAGACTAAATGGGCATTGCAAACAATGGCAAGCAAGTATTTTCCCCAACTTAATTCTTTATAGGAAAAACAAACAAAATCCTTTATAGGATTATTGTGAAAGTTAGTGAATTTCAATAAATACTATGGGTTAAAGTGTGTCAATGTTAAATTATTAAATATTACTAGAGGCCTGGTGCACAAAATTTGTGCATGGGGAGAAGGTCCCTCAGCCTGGCCTGCACCCTCTGCAATCTGGGACCTCTCGGGGGATGTCCAGCTGCCAGTGTGGGATCACACCGGAACTGGTAATCGGACATCCCTCTTGCAATCTGGGACCCCTGGCTCCTAACGGCTCACCTGCCTGCCTTCCTTTTTGCCCCAAACCACTCTTCCTGCCTGCCTGATGGCTCTAACTGCCTTCCCCCGCTGGCCTGATCGCCCCTAATCGCCTCTGTCTTAGCCCCCATCACCGTGGTTTTGTTCTGAAGGACATCTGGTCGATCTGGTCTAATTAGCATATTATCTCTTTATTAGTATACACTAGAAGCCCATTGCAGGAAGTTTCCTGCAAGACTAGGGCTTCCTTAGCCAGAGCAAAGCAGAAAAGGGAGCGAAGCCCGCTGAGACAGGCCTTGCTCCCTTCTCTGCTGCCTTGTTTCCTCCCATCTCCCCTGCTTTGCTTCCTCCTGTGTCTGCTGCCTCACTCCCTCCCTTCTCTGCTGCTTGGCTCTCTTCTTCAGCACTTGGCTTCTTTCTAGGCTGTCTTCAGTCTTTGCTCTGCTCCTGTGTATACAAATTAACCACCATCTTGCCTGGGTTAATTTGCATGTAGTCACTCTGATTGGCTGGTGGGCAAGGCTTAGGTGTCTTGGTGTGATGGTTAATTTGCATATCACTCTTTTATTAGATTAGATAACTAGAATTCTGTTATTTAAATGAACACTGTATTTTAGAAAATATGTTACCCAAAGTATTAAGGTATAAAGGGGCAAGTTACAACTTGTTGAAACTGGCAAAGAGTATATGGATTATTTTGTGTGTTTTTCAACTTTTCTGAAAGTAGGAACTTATTTATACTTTTAACATTTTATTTCAAAATTAACTGTCCAAATAAAATCAAATGCATGCTTGAGAAACTAAAAATTCTTAGTGATTGAATTATAGGCATCTCAGTTTAGATTATTTTTTAAAGTATGTGCATTTCCTGAATTTTAAAGAAGAATATGGCAGATTTATTCATATGAGATTTAAACAGAATCTATCTGGTTCAATAAGTTTATGCATTAAATTTTATATATATATATATATATATATATTTATATATATAAAGATATAATAATTAAAAGGTGAAGCAAAAATGAAGCATACTACAATGGAGACTAAATATCAAAAAAGCAGAGAAAAAAATAAAAACAGACTCCAAAATGATTCAGATAACACTGTTATTAACTTGTAATTTAAAACAATTTTAATTATTAAGAAAATACAAATGATAGTATGGACTAAATATATGAATTAGTGAATGTAATCAAATAATTAGACTCTAAGCTATATTTTAAAAATAATCTGAAATTAAGAATTCATTGAGTGTGTTTAATAGCAGAATACAGAAGTATTCATCTGAAAGACTACAGAACTTAAAATTATAAAGAAAAACTAAAGAGATGGGTCAAAAAATTTAAAGAAAGAAAATATGCAGAAACAAGTGTAGGAAAGCTATGAAATAAAAGAAAGAGATTTAAGTGTAAATGGAATTCCTGACTGAAATGAGAGTGAGACTGAGGCAGAAGCAATATTTAAAAAGATAATGTCTAATTAATTTTCAGAACTTAAGAAACATTAGCCCACAAAATTAAGAAGCTTGAACTGCTCCTTAAAGAAAAGAAACAAAAAAACAGTCAAATATAGGTGTATTTTAATCAAATTTCCTACAAAAAGGAAGACAAAAATCTTTTTAAAAAATATATTTTATTAATTTTTTACAGAGAGGAAGGGAAAGGGTTAGAAACATTAATGAGAGAGAAACATCAATCAGCTGCCTCCTGTACACTCCCATTGAGCATGTGCTCACAACCAAGGTACACACCCTTGACTGGAATCAAACCCGGGACCCTTGAGTCCTTAGGCCGATGCTCTATCCACAGAGCCAAACCAGTTAGGGCCAAAAATCTTGAATATAGCAAGAATAAAAAGACAATATTTTTACATTAACAATGTCTTTGGCTCACTTTTCAAAAGAAACTATAGATGTCAAAAGTCAAAGGAAAGACATTTTAAATGTTAAAAGAATAATATAAGCTAGAATTATCAGAACTAAATAATTTTAACAGATGAAAGTGAATTGTATACTTTCCTTATATACATTGTTGAAATATAAAAAAACCTATAAATCAAAGTTCTAGCATTTCCTCTTAAGTGGGAAAAGTAAAGAAAAACAAACAACTAAATAAAGGTAGAAAGAAAAATATAAAGATGAGTAGAGAAACGATGAACAAAATAAAAAAGCTTAAACAAAAAATGTAGAAATCTTTCTTTGAAAAGATTACTAAAATGGTGGAATACCTGGAAAGACTAATCATGAAAAAGAGCAGATAATAAACTAGATACTAAAAATACTATAGCTTTTTAGGAATTATGCTATTAGTACAACATTAGGGCAAATGAAAAATAATAGTGAATCTAGAAACAGATCTGTACATTCTTTTCAACAGCCAAAGTGCACCTAGAGCTGGAGTGTAGCACATTACTGCCTAAAGGCATGCTTAATCCAGATCATGAGGTATTGTGATAGCAGGCAAACTTTTAAAAGTTACAGCCTTTCAACTGATATGAGCATGTGTATTTTTGTACAGTTATTTATTGGGTCAGTTGGCAAGATGATAGCTGTATCACAAAATTCAAGGTTCTGGGGATCACACCCTTATACACAATGAGCAAACAAGCTATCTAAACTAATAAAAGCATAATATTGAAATTAACTGTCTCTTTGGGATGGGTAAGCCACACTCACCAGCCAATCAGAGCAACTGTGTGCAAATTAGCCCAGGAAAGATGGTGGAGGCCGCAACCCCCGGGTCCAGCAGGGCAGAGGGAAGACCTCTGCCTCAGGATCCAGGCCACAGAGCAGGGTGGGAGGATCAAGCCAGCTGGTAAGCCCTTCCCGTCTGCCCCACCCCCCTGGGCGGGGTGGGAAGAGCAAGCCTTAGCCAAAGGGGCGGGACCAGCCAAACAGCCTGGAGGCTGCAGCTTGCAAAGACTCCATGAACAGGGCACACACACCAAGCCTTAACCCTCCAGTGCATGTGCCCCGACCATGGGGCGCTTTGCAGGCAGAAGCGGGGAGGGGGGGGGGCGATACCAGCACTGGTATCCTGGGGAGACAGAAGCTGTGCCATTGGCGGTCCCCAAATGGAGGGGTGAATGGTCCAGAGGTGGAGGTGCTCCTGCTTTGCTGCTGCAGTGCAGGGGCTGCATGGGCAGCTGCCACCTGAGCTGGGGGTTAAAGCCCCCTCAACATGGAAGCTTTAATGAGGGAAGGAGGGCTGCTCCCTCTCTCACACACATACCGCTTCCTGGGCCCACTCTCTCACTGGCTCCATTTTCTCTGCCACAGGGGCAGGGGTCTCCTGTGAGAGGCCCCATCTCCCTTCAGAGCTGGGGTGAACCTGCGGGAGCCAGGAGATGGAGAGATGGGCAGGGGGTGGGGCGGAGGGAGCAGCAGTCAGGGAGAGTTTCGGGGGAAGTAACTAGGTGGCGGAGAGGTGGAACAGGATGGAGGGAAGAACTTTATAAAAGAGTCAGTGGACAGCAGAGTTATAAAAAGAGGATGTATGAGGGAACTGTAGAGTCTATAATGAAAACCAAGTATAGTTTTGTACTGGGGACAGATTTTAAAAGAAGTCAGAAAAGAAAAAAAGATAAATGATAGTGGATAATTAGGCAGGTAGATATATAGGTATTAAAACAGTGGCAGTAAGTAGAGAAGAATGTATGGTAAAGGTAGGATGAGAGAAAAAGAGGGAGGGAAGAAAAGTTATAAAGGGGGAGCTGGTAGAGCTTAAAAGGAGGATGGGAAGAAGGAAGGAAGTGGGGAGGGAGCAAAGCAGGTCAGAGGGAGGAAGTGAAGAAAAAATTAAGGTGGGAAGGAAGGAAAAGGGGAGGGTGGGCAGGGGTAAAGATAAAGAAAAGAAGGAATGTGGGAAGGGAAGAAGGGTAGTAGAAAAATGGGAAGAATGATGATGGAACAGAAGTAGGAAATAAGGAGGAAAGAAAAGTTTATAAATGATGAGTCAGTAGGAAAAGTGTTACATAAAGGAGAAAAATTGTGTGAGAGGAAGAAGTCATTAAGGAAGTCAAATACAATTGTGCATGAAGGGGATAAGATTAAAAAAGAAAGTTAATAGGGGTGACCAGGCTGGCAGGGGAGGGCAGTTAGGGGGAGCAGGCAGGCAGGCAGAGTGGTTAGGGCAGGCAGAGAGGTTAGCGGTTAAGAACCAGAGTCCCTGGATTATGAGAGTCCCCAAGAACTCCATATTGGAGAGGGTGCAGGTCGGCCTGAGGGACCATCCCCTTGCCCTCCCGTGCACGAATTTCGTGCACAGGGCCCCTAGTCAAAAGTATAATTGTTAGAAATGAGACTACCCTATTGAGCCAGTTCTCTCATGTCATAAATCTCATCATAGGGTCAAGCCAAGGCAGTAGAAATCTTTTGCTTACCCTGAACAAAACAAACACACACACACACACACACACACACACACACACACACACACACACAACTACAGAGCAATAGCCTGGTAAATAATATTGATGCAAAAATCTTAATCAAAATACTAGAAAATCAAATTCATGGCACACTTAAAGGATCATATATCATAACTAGGAGGGACTTACTAATATACCTAGAATAGAAGGATGCCTCAATATATGAAAATTTGTCAATGTAATATATCATATTAACCTAATGAAGGACAAAGAAACATTTAGCTATCTCAACTGATTCAGGAAAACATGATACAGAAATCCATGTTTTGCCCAGCATTTTATGATGAAAACATTGGACACACTAGAAGCAGAAGAAAACTACCTCAACATAATAAAAAATAAACATGAAAAACCCACAATAAAACCATATTTAATGGGAAAAGACTGAAGTATTTTCCTCTAATATAAAAAATGAAGCAATGATGCCAACTCTTGCCACTATAACTCAATATAGTATTGGAAATTCTAGTCAGACCAATCAATCAAACAAACAAAAAAGAATCATACAGAATGGAAAAGAAGAATTAAAGTTATCCATGTCCACAGATAAGATGATCATATATATAGAAAAACCTAATAATTCTGCACATAAACATGAAATAAACTATTAGAACCAAGAAGCAAATCCAGCAAAGTAGATGGATATAAAATCAGCATCTGAAATTAGATATATTTCTGTAGACTAACAATGACTAATCTGAAAAGGAAGACAAGGAAATGATCCCATTTACTTTTGCATCTAAATGAATAAAATACTTAACCATATACAAAAAATGAACTCAAAATTGATTAAAGACATAAATATAAGACCTAAAATTATTAAAATTCTAAATGAAAACAGGGGAAAAGCTTCAGGAGCTTGGAATTTGTGATGGCTTTGTTGATATTACAGCAAAAGAATAGACAACAAAATAAAGAAGACAAATGGGACTGCATAAAGCATAAAAATGTCCACATTAAAAAAGAAAAATACCCCAAAATGGTTGAACTAGACACTTAGCAGTGGTTATTATATGGAAAATATAATGTGTTTTTTACTATAATGAAGATAATCTAACAATATTTTTGCTACACATAGTTATTGCTGTGCAGCAAGTAAAGCTTCAATGAATCTTGAGAATAATGAAGTGATAATTAGAAATTCCTTTTCAAAATTAATCCTGGGGTAGTTATATTAAATCTATTTAGAGGTATTTATAAAAATCCTAAAGCTTGGGCTATTTCTGTGTTATAACTTCATAGTTTTACCAAGATTATGTTAGTAACATATGAGGCCTTTACCAGGGACATCCTCAGTTATTAATGTTGATTTTTTGCTGATGTTAATTGAGTATGCTGGCAATTTCTTTGGCTATGGCAGGTGATTTGATGCATGTTTTTTGCAGACTTTATTGCCCTCTAGTGTCATCAAATACTATCCTAAAAACCCCACATATTATTTATGACTATATTTTCCCAAATATGCCTTTACTGATTTTGGAGAAAATGCTGAACCATAATCTTTCCTTCCTCTCTTTCTTTCTTTCTTTCTTTCTTTCTTTCTT